>JAUZNJ010025390.1:0-11123 GCA_034780135.1 Jordanella pulchra | reverse complement strand
AAAATGAGCCACTAGTGCCGACCCCCCCCCCCCAAAAAAAAACAAAACAAAAAAACATTTCCAAAACCTTTTAGATTTTCTCAAATTCTCTTTTCTTGCTGCTAATGATATGGGAAAGTGTGTTCCTGAGGCTTGTCACTCTTTACATCTCATTGACTAGGAGTTGAATACTCCACAGTGAGCAGTGGGACGTATGACACAGTATTTGTGGTGATGATTACAGCCCATTAACTTTGATGGATGTTGTTTCTTGGGGAAGACAATGGGAGATGGAACAACGGCTGCGTACCTTGTTTTCTGTCACCAATGTGTGTACAGAATTATGAAGGAATTCATCTTGACAAATTTTGTGCAAGATTTGTTATTGTTGTCCTTTGAGTTTGATACTTAGCGGTAAATCAATGCCATATTTGAGTTTGGACAGACTTTACTTTAAATAGCCAGAGATGATCCTGTGATCCTCGTTCTATAGGACAGAAAAGATCAACTCTAGGGACATGGCAATGAGCACGTGAAAATCCTCATGTGAAAGTAATGTAGAACCACGGTCAAGTTAGAACTGATTATGTTGTCTGGTTTATTAAATCTACTTGTCTGGACTGCTTTTATCCACCTGACTCTCTTGTGGTTCTTTGCCTTTTGGTCAAAGTCGAATGAGGCGACTTCCATTTCTCATTGTCCACTGTGTGAAGATTAAGCTGAGTCTTAAGCTTCTTCACTGGGATTACAGACAATTGGCTGAGGAGGTAAAATACAAATAATCATCCCCTGTTTACAGTTTTCTCACTAATACCTCAGAAAGAAAGTAAAAAATCCCCCTGTGGGAATCTAAGTCTTAAACAGTTGATTTATCCATGAGTAGGACACCTAGAAAGAGGCGCCATAGGAAGAAATCCTGAAAACATGAACTGAAACTTCACAAAAATAGCATGAAGGCAATTATACATCTTTGATATGAGAATTTTTAGCTTACCGAGAAAAGGTTGTCAAAGATATGAGATGACTGGTTTCTTTCTCTCTGATTCAACATGGTGGAGTCATTCAGCACAACAATGGTACATCATTATCAGACATCTCCAAAATCCCAAACACTACAGAACTGGGTGTTAATGTAAAACTCAAAGTGATGCCTGCATCTAAGCCCATCACACTCCTTCTGTATCTAGATAAACATTTCCAGTAAGTTAACTTGCACAGGCATGATCAGGTTATGGTGACATGAGCTGACTATTTAACAAGACCACAACTGCATGCAGCTTTTTTGAACATAACGACCAACACAATTTCACTCAACATACTGTATTTAAAGCAAGACAACATTTATATGTGAATACTTTTATTCTCCACAATGTCAATGATGTATTGGTTTTGAAATTATATTAACTAACTTTTGAACTCATAACCTTTGTTGAAACTATATACAGCGATGAAAGACAAAAAAACTGTTTTAGAGCCGATTTTCTAATACAAGTGTGATTTATAACAAGTGAGACCAGGATGGACCACTCAGCATGTGGGTGTGGAATAAATTATTGAATGTTTTAGTGTTGCTCTGCAGCACAGACCACAGAGCTGTTTACTTGTTGAGAACATGACATTATTGTTTATATTAGTTTAGTGTTAGATTGGACACTGTTTTTATTTGATTGAAGTTTTTCTAAATTAACATTTTTTTTTAATTGAAGCAACCTCTTTTTGATTGAGTAATAAAGATCTATCTCCATAGACTGTAGCTATCTTTGTTGTGACTGTGGCTGTTCTAATATTTAGACACTAAGGCAGTCTAACCAACCAATAGGCAGAAGCTGTCCCATTAAGACCACCCCCGCCTTATTTGCATAATGAGGCAGAAATGCACAAGGAAATGGAAAAGGGTCAGGCATAAATGAAAATATTTTTTGTCTCATTGTATAAATTAATTACTTCTAACATTTTTTCATTTAATGTATTTTTTGCCCATTTCATTGTATGCATATATATTTATTTATCATTAATTCTGTCAAAGTGTGTCCTCCATGCAGCACAGATCATCCATAATCACTCAAAAACCAAGAAGTAATCTTTCAATTTTGAAACAGTTTTCTACTTTTTTATTTGCATGGTTTGGCATTCCTTATTAGTTCGAGCATGTCAGTCATTGTTTGAGTAAATGTTAAATTAGTTAACTGTGTTAAAATTACATAAAAACTAAAACATACATGTTTTTTTAAAGAGATCAAATGCTAGATAATAGCATAAAGATATTTGTCAACAAACTTTTTTGACTAGTTTGACTAGTTACTTCTTTTTAGTCATAAATGTTTATTTGTGGGTTCAAAAAGGTTTAAAAGGCAAACTAAACTTTTGAATATGCACACATGCATCCTCTGACAAGAGCAAAGGAACATGATGGTCAGAGAAACTGAGATAAAAAATGTAAATTTAAAAAAAATAATGCATGTAGTTGCTGTTTTGCTGTGTTAAGTAAAGGTCACTTTAATTGGAATTTTTCCGTTTGACCATCATCCCGACAAAATTGGCGCTGGGGTCTGTACAACATAATGTGATGTAATTTACAGCAACACCATGAATACCACCGAAGCACAGATCCCAGTCCACTTGGAAGCTGGTTTGCATTATTTAGAAGCCGCAGCTATATGCAAGCATTTCAAACCCCACATCAATTTTACCGCAGAAATTCAAAACTTATATTCCTTTTATATATTCTTTGTCTGCTTTTGGTATTTTCCTAAAAAGATGTTATTTGGTGATAATTTCTCAAGAAACAAATCAGCGGGTGATGAACTTTAATACCAACTCTACCCGTATGTTCACACAGGATGCTGAAACACATCGTGGGTTCATAACACCCTAATTTGAGAATTAAAGTTTACTGATAAGGAACTGAGCTTGCTTTAAAGATTTTAGGGCTTAAGTTTTTATATCTCTAGTATGATCTTCTTTAGTTATAAAAATTACTTGAGTTTTATCACAGCATCATATTTTCTCAAGAGCAAAGATTTTGTACTAGAAAAACTAAATTACCATTTCATACACAGGAACCTTGACCTGGAACCTGGGTATTTATCTTCTGGTACTCTTATTTCCCCTTGTATACCCTGCAGAATCCAGCATCTCACCACATTAAGAAAGCAGGAAGTTTTTGTGTTAAATTTTGAAGTACCCTGAACAAGCTGTGGTGTTTGTGTTGGGATTTTGCCTAACATTTATAACTGGTTAAATGTCTTCAGTATTTTTTACACTTAGCTCCCAATTTAAGCTCCTATGTGGTTCATGTGTCCTGTTCACATGTTAATTATATGACAGAAGTGATCCCTTTTGCTCTCTGCAAACACAATCTTTAACCCTTAAAATCCAAGTCATTTGCAGTCGATAGCCTTAAAAGTTGTCCCTGGAGACTGGTTCTGCAGGATGGCTCCTCTCGTCAAAAAGTGGTCATTCCTTTCCATTGTGGTTATGAGAGTAAGCAGTCCTACTCCTACAGTAAGTTAGGGACTTGCCGCAATCAACCACCCACTGACCCTACATGCTTACTCACTAGGAGAGATTGCTGCAAGGTGATGACTCATTGCCAATGTCTGAGCCGTCTTAGACAGATAAAATTTTAGCAATAAGCATTATCAAGTGAATTTTACAAAACTGTAACTAGCATTGGAATAAAATGTTCAAAAATGTTTTCAGATCTTTCATGGTCTAAACTCTGCAGATCAGTGAGGCTGAAGTAGCGACAGTAAACAGTCTGGTTGAGGACTTGGTATTGGTAAAACACACAATTAACAAACAAAAAGGTTTTAGGAAGTAAAATTGTCGGCCAGAAACATTTGGGTTTACACTTTAAATGTGTCTTATATAACTTCTAATTGTTCAGAGCAGCCTAGTTATTCTTCAGAAATCATTCATGTCTGTCTGGCATTATTTATGGAACTAAAGAAATAATTACAAAAGTAAAAGATGGCATTAAAAAGTAAATTATGAGGCAGAAACACAATCTTTAATTGTAAACCACCAGCAAAAAACAGTCAATAAGACTTTGTTGGTGGTAATAAAGGATCATTTTTGCAGTTTCCAAGTCTGTTCTCAAAAGTTATTAATTTCTGCAAATAATTCACAATCAAACCTTTTACTGTTGTTATGCAGTTTTTTCAGTCTTGGCAAGACTGAAAGACAGATGAGCTTTATTATTCTCAAATGCAACGTTATACAACAGCTGATACAAAATCTTCTGCTAGCTGTTTCTACAGTAACCTGGAGCCAGATACAATAGTTTATGTCGTTCAGATACTAAATTACGCTGAAATTCTGTCAAGAGACAGACACTATTCAGAACTGTCTTTTACCTGTCGTTATATCCCTAAATTTAGTGTGTGTGCATAATAAAAATAGATTCACCATTTTGTTTAGCCATGATTTTTTTGCTTGGTTCCTAATACTGCAAAGTGCTGATTTATCTCTGCAGTAATATTCATATAGCAATACCAGCTTTATGTTTATTAAATTAAACCTATCAAAACACAAAAGATATATGTATAAAAATAACATTTTATGCTTATTTAATTTTTCTGATCGACAGTACTTTAATGTGCAAATAGCAACATTTGCACGTTATCAACAAATTATCAACAGGCCTTAAAATGTACTTGTAATCCTATTGCTTGCACTCCACTTCAAAAAGATACTGGAATAAAGGTTGAAGTTAGAATTTAAGTGCAGCAATCAAAAAATGTTTATCAGTACTCAATAGATATCATATAGAGTAGTTTTCTTTGCATACAGGCTAATACCGTATATTTAAAGTGGTGTTTTCTGTTCGTTTTGACTGTGTTTTACTGTGGCTTAAACCTTTCCCCTTTCCCTTCAAACTCTGCGACCATATAAAGTACCAAATGAATTTAAATCAGTAAAGACAAGACGTCTGAGAAACTGTCCAATATCTTCTTTACTTAGTGCAGAGGACAGACCGGTAGCAGAGTCCTGGATATGTCTGCATGCTGGATGTTTGGTACTGATTTCAGTCACACTTTTTTTCTTCAACTTTTCATTATAATCTTTGGGTACAGCACTCTGAAAAGCTGGCTTCCTCAGCAGTACGTTTTAGTGGCTCGCCCTCCTTGTAAAGAGTCAACTGCAGAACAGCTGTCATGTCAGCAGTCTTCCCCATAACTATGTAGGTTTTAAAAGGGCCATAGTATAAGATTCCTATACTAAAAGACTTTTTAATTGGTCAAATTTTCAGAGAAACTGAATATTATGATTTTATATTATACCATTCAATAAAACACATTTGAATTATATCTCTCTGTGCCCAATTAATCTATACACTATGAGTTTAATAAGATTTTTTGACTCACTAACATAAATAACATTTTCAGAATATTCAGATTTATCAAGATATATCACTGCCATCATCTTAAAAGGATCTTGCAGTTGCTTAAATATGACAAAAAAAGTAATGACCGTTGTAGGATCATCACCTAAAGTGTCAATCAATCTATAATAGACAGCAGTGAGAGGGATAAAGGAGGCATAGTTAAAACTTCATATGATACATCCGACTCAAGGAATGTGTCTGAGGACAAATAGAGAAATCTAGCCCAGAGCAGATGTCCTGTTTCGTTTCAGTTTGACCAAATGGCCTACATTAGGTGATATATTTTACTATTTATAGAAGTTGGGCCAGGCAGGAAACAGCTGCCATGCGTCAGGGTGACAGGCTGACATCCCTCATCTCAGCAGGACCTCCCTGCAAGGCAGACATGAGGAAGCTCTTTATACCTAAACTGAAATGGGACATGGCCTCTTATCACTAACACCACATACAGAAAACTAATGATATATGGAGCCTGTGGCAAAGACTCAACAATAAAACGGGGTTAACAGGGGCTTGTATGAGCATCTTAATTCAGAGTCCAAAATTCTACACTTCTGGAGGTCTTTTTATTTATACATACAAAAGGGTCTCTCACTGAACAGGAGAAGCATCTTAGTGGTGTAAACCTGCAAACAATTCAACAACAAATTAAACAAAGAGACTTAAGTTTACAAAAGGGCTTAATCAGTATTTATGAGTCTGGTCGTGTTCAGGTAGAATGAATTGCTGTAAACAAAGTTTTAGTTAATGAAGCTGACATTATCGTTCGCTATGAAATTGATGACAAGCCCTGCTCCGTGTTCGCCTCTACAACATGAAAGTTTATATTGATTTCAACACTTACAGAAGACACCAGGCAGCAATTAAGTGACCGTTACAGAGCGAACTTTATTTGCAGCGATGATCCATTGCTGTTTGGGTGAAGTGTCAGAGAGAAACGTTAAAGGGTTCTCTTGAATGTTTTTTACATTGTGTCTGCTTTGTTCACACAGCAGACTGATGATTGCTGTTCGCTGTAATCTCCAAATCTCAGCTGATCACAGATGTTGCTGCGTTGGCTGAGGGCTGTTTTTGATAAAGAGACAAATGTCAAGGGAAGTGATATTCACACTACAAAAGCTGGCCGTGTTTCAAGAGATTGTGTTTGCCATGCTGCCCCATGCGCCTGAGAGACATAATCAGTGCATACAGCAGTGAAAAATAAAAGAGCGAGACAGAGGAACATTATGGAGGAGGGAACATTCTAACTATTGAAATAAACGAAAGCTTTTATTCTTACGCAAAGTGAGGGAATTTCTTTTTGTTTAACTAATAAATGTTTTACCGAAGAAAAACTTGTTTAGTTATTCTTAAACGGTGCCAGATTTGTAAGGTATATGAATTAGTGAGTTGAGCATGTGGGTTGCTAAACAGCTTTTAGTGGAGGCAGTGTGATATTGTGGAGCAGTATCACTCACTCTGGAATAAACAACGTTTTTTACCATTGAAGACAGTCTGAATAAAGAAGAATATGGAGATGAGAATCTGGAGCCAATGGCTGTCCCATATATCTGAACTCTCTACTCCAAGATTTTAATAAAAGGTCTCCATCAGAGTGGTCTTTTACCAGAAACTGCCTCCAGATGGATGGATTCCAGGATGGAACATCCTGTCCACAGTCCTAATCTAACACATAAACACATAAAGAAATTGCTTGCATTTGTTGTGCTTCTTCGATCTTTGAAAGAGAAATCCAGTAAATTACAATAGGTGACAGAGAGGATTTAACATGTTTTATGAGTAAAAGCCACATATACAACTTTGCTGCTCAAAAGATGCCCAAAGATACCTTCTCCAAATGGGGAATTATTTAAAGGGAAATAAATAGGCTTTCTAAAGTAATAAGATTTATTACCATCAACATTGTTTTAAAAAAGAAGAAATCGACCACCTTTTACCTATAGGGCAGCATTTAGTCAGTTCCTATTGCATTTTACAAGGCAGGAGCTTTCAGAGATCTTTAACACTTTCTTCTTTAAATAGCCTTTCTAGAACATCTACAGTTCTTTTTTATACTTTCCTGTGGACTGAATACACAGTCTTTGTTCCACTAGTGTCACAAAACTCCACATATTAACATTGATATGTTATGGAAGACAATAAATTTCACTTTTATTCTTTTTAAATACAATTTCCATGCTTGTTAGAAAAACATGGTCACCTAAATTCTAAATTCAATTTAATTCAAGTCAATTCAAGTCAATAATACTTTATCAATCCCAAAGTGAAATTCAGCTTCAGAACAGCCCATCCACGGGGGAAGCAGTGTCCGAGGCCTTGCTGCCATTTTTTTAAGATAAACTCAGGAAATCTTAAGATTTCTCACAGTCTGTAGAAGGAATAAAGCTTGGCTCTTCTCTAGCCTTAAATGTCGAATTAGTGATCTGGCAGTGATGGAGGAGTTCATTGTTAGGGATAAATTAAATAAATTAAACCAAATTATAGTTTGTTTTCCACAAACTTAAAAATTTGATCTTGTTTTCCTCCCATTTAATTCTTACATGTTTGGTCACATGATAACATTAAAAAACCAAAATCGATTTGTAATCTACGAACATTATTAAATTAGCTTAAAGTCATTATCTATATTACATCATTTATTTTCAGCCTCAATCTTCTTCTTTCCCCAATTACTTTGCAACAAAATCTGGACGATTTCTGAATCTCAGTTACCTGACCACACCTGAAAGGAAATGATCTTTATTCTCTACTCATTCTCTTACTCATACTTATACTCTTCTGCTTTATCCGGGACCACAACAGATCAGTGCAGCTTCTGCATTATAGCAGAAGTCGCACCGATCCATCTATCGATCTCCCCTCACTTGGAACAAGACCCCAAGATACTTCAACTCCTCCACTTGAAGCAGGAACTCTCCTCCAACCTGAAGGCGACAAACCCTCTTTTTTTGGTCAAGAACGATTGCCTCGAACTAATCCTCATACCAGCCACTTCAAACTCTCTTGAGAACCAACCCAGTGCATGCTGTAGGTCTTTGCAGGACGGAGCCAGGGATCTGCAAAGAGTAGGGTCTCCAAACAAGACCCCCTCAGAACATTGGCTGCACCTAGAAATTCTTTACATCAAGGTTATGAATAGGACCCGGTATAGAAGGCAGCCATGCTCTAATTCAATTCCTTTATGTCATTCTCTTATATGTACATTTTGGTGCTTTTATTCAGCCCAACAAACCTATGACATTATAGCTGAAAGATGGTTTTATGAACATCCCTGTGCTGACTTAGCGAAGTAATGTTCTTTTAGTGATATGATCTTTGTATCATTAGGAGCCCTGAGCTGCAGCTTATATACTGCCTTCCTGTTAGAAAACCTCACCTTTTTGCTTTTTGCAGTGTTTCAGACATCTCTGGCAGAGGTACAGTAGTGATAAATGTGCTCCAAAAACAACTTATTAAAGAATAAACAAATAGTTGTTTTTAATACAGGAAAATTAGTTGTGTATCAACAAACAGTCAGGTCAATTTCTTACATTTATTTTTATATAAACATCTCAAACCATTGGTTTCACATATTAGTAAACTAAATTAATCAAACATGAAAATTAAGCGGAAATTTAACGAAAAAAACTTGAAGGAAAACTACATGTGAATTGCAGTCCTTTTAAGCGTCTTAATCTCAGAGAGTTGAGATTAACTTTGTGCTTATATATTTGCACTGGAAAGCTGCCCTTTGAAGTACTAAAGCAGACAAGGGAGCTCAGAAAGCCCAGTTTAATGATCACTAGTTCGAGATAATGAAGTGACATCTAAAAATAAAAGAGCAACTGTTTCCCCATCATCCAGCACACATTATGTGCCATTGTGGGGGTAGCGTAGTGTTCATGAGGGCATGGCAGGCATTAAAAACATTATGGCTCGACATGAAAACGAACCCAGCTTGAGCTTTGTGTGTTGATTAGCGTGAAACAACAGCAACAAGTGCACAACCTCAGGAACTATATGAAGCTAATAATTACGCTGCTGATGGTACAGCACAACTCTGAGCATAATAGTTTAAACAAGATAGTGGTAATGCCTATTTTTCTCCATGGAAACCTTTAGAAGCTGCTGCGGTTATGAAAAGGGTTTGTGAAAGACACACAAAGAAGTGAAAAAAAAATAATTTGACAATAAAGAGTCTTTAAAACTGAAATAATATATCTGTGGATGAAAGAATTGTGTTTCCATCTAGCCTTATGGATATAAGTATTTTTAAATGTGATAGAACACAGACAAAGGGCTTGGGTCAGTTTTTAGGAGTAAAAATGACCTAAATTTGGGTTTCACAGCTTTGTTGTCTGATGCAAAGACATGCCACATAAATACTAGCATAGCACAGGAGGAGCCTTTTTTCATGAAGGTTTTAAAGGTCGTACAAGTCAGAAACATTTCTTGGAGGATTTATCTAAATTTACATGATAATATCTCATAGTTACAGCAGATTTGTTCAATGCACAATCATGACTCCTGTGCCCTGTTTCAATTCCTCCTATATTAGCTGTATGGAACTGGAATCTGGTTTGAGGAGGAATGAAGTACAGTAAGCTCTTTGTTAACTTCAAGATGTCTTCTTCCAGCTAATTGGTTAAATAAAAAACATCCAGGCTCTTTTGACCGTAACATATTTGTTTAGACCTGTTTAGCAATACACAAGAAATACGCTTAAAGATAAAGAGGTGGTAATTGCATTAAGAAACTACAGCAAAGCTGTTCTTAAACATGAGTTACTGACCAAGAGCTTTTTTTTTTCAATAAAGTCTTGTTAGGATGAAAAAAAGTTTAAAAAAAAAAATTAGCTTTTGCCCCCAATGGAATATAGTTTATTTATCTGTTCAGTGAAGCTTTATCTTATTTTTTGTGTCACAAGGCAGCAATGATTTCCAGTGGTTCGAAGGACTGTAGGAAGGCTAAGTTGGCATTTTCACTTTGTTCCTACAGAACTGTGCGATTGTGATGTTATTCAATACAGCAAGGATTTGTTTGCAGTAAATACCAAATATTAAATCACTTGTTAGTGCTTTTCTTGCATGAAGTGAAATTTCTCATTTTGTCTATATTCTCTTAATATTTAAAGAAAGTGGTGTACTCTAAATTATGAATACCTCAAACTCATTGTAGTTTTACTTTGAGACACATTATACTTTTAGTGTTAAATTATTTACATGTTTTATTTTTATCCCTAAAAGCCTCAGTGATGCTCTACTTATCTTTTTAGCAGCTTTGGTAACAACCTAATGTTTTACCATGGCTAATAGTTTTGTTCAGTTTTTTTCAGAATAAAACAACTTTCTTGTTGAAATCATGACATTAAATTGTTTGTTTGTAAATGACTATTTTGTGTAAAAGTGAAGTTCTCCTTTACCTCACTTAGCAATGTAACATTCTATAATTTAGAGACGACCTTTCCAGGAAAATTAATACTTTACTGGATCCGTACTTCTGCAACGTTTTCACAATACTTTGAATCAGCTGGAACAAGTGATCTAACAGAAAGATTTTAACCAACTGTGATTTTACAACTGTACTTGTAGCAACATGTTACTAAATGCCACAAGGTGGCATTAAAGGTAAGTGTTGGAAAATTGATATCAGGGAAATATTTGAATATTATAAGCAATTCATATATTAATATCACTTTACATGTCTATCTATCTATCTATCTATCTATCTATCTATCTATCTATCTATCTATCTATCTATCTATCTATCTATCTAT
>JAUZNJ010025379.1:0-16764 GCA_034780135.1 Jordanella pulchra | reverse complement strand
CTTTCTTTCTTTCTTTCTTTCTTTCTTTCTTTCTTTCTTTCTTTCTTTCTTTCTTTCTTTCTTTCTTTCTTTCAGTGAATGCATCATTCAATGCTTTTGGTTTTTGTCTTTTTAATTTGTTTGATATTTTAGCCTATAACTTGATTATTTAATTTTGGGTCTATTTTTGTATTTAATGTTTAAGCTCATATAAATATTTCTGCTAAACTCATTATCGAACTAGGCGGCTTACAAACTATGTAGCTGAGTCATACACTGTCAAAGAAAGTAATTTTTTTATATGTTTTTTTTAACTCATCTTGAGTCCATGACCCCTAAGAGAAGTAGATCAGCAAATATCTCCATCTTTTTAACATGGTCCTATCAAGGACCTTGTGATATGTGCAAGCTACACGGAGCTGAGCTAAAACACCAGAACTGCAACAACCCTCTTGTCGCAAACAGCTGTTGCTCTTGGTGCACACAGCCTCCACTGGGAGAGTGTGGACAAGCAGCTACGTCACCTTGCGGTCCGAACTCCCCCAAGACAGACACGCATAAAAGAAACAGGTACAAAGGAGCATGAGAGTTCACAACAAGCCGCTACAAATAATTAACCAGACAGAAATAGCAGCATTGCTCTTAGCATCCTGTAAGTGATTAATACAGTGCTGGAATCAACACCGTCTGACAAGGCACTTCACTTCCCAGCTCAAATAAGACACGAGAAGTCAGATTTTCTGCTTGATTCAATTGTTTCATTAGCTGAAATCCAAAAAAAAAGAAAATCTTTGCATTTTAAAAATTCTTCTTTTTTTTTTACTTTCTAGACTCAGGGAAACCATTTAGGATAATTTCCTCACTTTATAGAGGAAACTGCCCTTATATGGTCACTGGTTTAAATCATGCAACTGCTCAGATATTATGAAGGGGGCAGAATGTAATTTTATTGGTTCTTTTTCATCCTAACAATATGCAGGAAAGGAGAGCAGCACATTTCTGAAAAAAAAAGAACATTCTGACTTAACTCCAATTAGGGGCCTAATTTAGTTATGTCAGCACAAAGGCCAACAACAAAGAGCCTTTATTTACTAAGCCAGAGAAAAATCTTTTTAAAAGCCAAAATGGATAATTATTAGTCAAATGAGACTAAATGAGTCCTCCTTTGATGGGTAAAGATAAAGGTAACCTTAAGCCTGCAAACTCATAATAGTTTTATGAATAGTGTTGGGGACCAAAAGACATCCCAAAAGACTGGGTTGACTGGAGCAGGAGAAAAATAAACTAAATACATACATTACATAGAAAGCTAACAAAAACCCAAAATCCTAGAATCTTTCACCTGCCCTTTAAGCCCACTTTTCATATCCACCAATAGTTTTACATAAAAATCTGCAGTACCTTTTTTTTTTACAAAAATAATTTACAAGTATTACCACAGTAAATAAGTGTACTGAGAATAAAACTCAAAATAAAATACCTTACATCTCACACATTTAATTGAAAATTACAATATTTTTCTTTTTCAAAGATTTTATTGTACATGGATTTCACAAATTGTGTTTTTTTTTCTCTGTTTAAGCCAGTTGACCGTTTTTGAAATAATACTCTTATCTTTAAGATATTATTCTACACAATAATTACACATCCAAGGTTTCTCGCGGATTAGTAGATAGTTGAATATCATATTATTGACTGTCTGTAATATTTTCCAAAGGCAGAAACAACTTAATAAACAATCTGTGGCAAATGTTTGTTATGTACCTAAAAAAAATCAAGAAAGAAGTGATGAATGAGAAGCCCATACAACTGACAGTTTAAATAAAAAACGGATGTAATGTTTGCTGCATTTCATCTTTCAAAATACATTCAAAGAACATAGAGTTTTGCCAAACAAAAGTCTTAACTTTACTGAAAAAAGAAATAGGATAAAAAGGATATATATTTTTTTATTTTTGATACATAAATTATATAAATATTTAATTCTTGTTATGACACCAACATCAACATGAAAGGGTTCTTTACCAATAGAAATAGTAGTTAAAGTCACATGAGATGAAGCCAAGACTCAATGATGGAGATGAGAAATGTGTTTTATCTTTTTATTAAAAAAAAGGCAAAATGAGAATCTTGACATCAGTCAACATCTTGAGCATTTGTGCCCTTGATACAGAAAATTTTAGCCAAACAAACAAAACGGGAAAAGTATTGGTGGATTAGAGTAGTTTATCTTTCACTGCTCTCAGTGTTATAAAGACGGTGTTGATTCTAAAAACAAATATTTTCTGACACTTCAGAAAAAGAAAAGCACAGATAAACATGGATAAAAAAATATTTGATGTTGAAAGTAACACCCTCACTGCTGCGTCCTATCTTAAGCTGTTGGAACGAATGCACACTAATGAATACTACATACATTGGACTTGATGTATTTATTGGTTTGACAAATTTATGTATAAAATCTCAAGTTTACTTAGAACGTCCTTTGTAAAACTTATATTATTATGTATTATTATATAGTATTATGGTGAGTATCTTCCACAGAGAAGTTCTGCCGCTTGAAAAAAGTTTTGCTTGTTAGCCTAAATGAAATGTGTTCTTTACTGCTAAAACTGGACATAAAATATTTGCTCTGCTCACAGTTTATTTAAAATTTTCAGTTGACTTTATTTTAACAGTAACTGTTTGTCCTGGGAGCTATAGATATGAAGCACAAACTTAAGTTATCTGAGGCTATAGCTTTACAGGTTAGTGGACGGCAGTAATGCCTGGAGCTTCAAACTACAATTTAACTGACTCAGAGGTGAAACTTGGTATTTTTCATAGTTAAACTGACTTTTATTTGGTTTATTTTCATAAACTAATGTTTCCTCTTGTACTTCATTATATAGAACCTTCTTTATAGTACTTCCCTAAATTTGGATTAATTGCTATGTAGCTGTTTTAGCACAATTTATAGCAACTCCAGTACTTTAAACTGATCTCTCAAATCTTTTGTGGTTTGAAATGAATGATTTTTAAAACCTTGAATTGACATCAATACTGGCAATAAGCCTAAGATCACAGCTTATATACAGCAGGTTACTTTTGACTTAGGGTAAAGTGGACTGAAGTTCCCTCAACGCTTCTATCCACTCACCAAATCAGCAGGCTGATCATCAGTTGTTTCATGTCATAGTTAATAGGATACGGTCCTTACTGGAAAAACTGATCTGAAAACCATACAGTGTGATGGAAAAAAGTTGTGATTTAAATTTCCTAATGAAAAAGAACAACAGGACACAAGTACCTGGCTGTTTTTTCGATCACATGGCTTGTGCACACAGAGGAAAACCTGCCGTTTGGGGTACAGGAACACCTCGGCTAAAAAGTTCATAATAACAGACGTGGACTGATTAATGCTTGACAGGGCCTGGCTTATCAGGGAGCTTAATGGTGTCGTGCATCTGTGTGTGTGTGTGTGTTTGCCTCTTTCACCTGGCTTGGAAGTCCTCCTCTCACCACAGCCTGAGCCTTTGGCCATAGACACTTCAGTTTGCAGCTCATGCCTCTCCATAGAAACCAGGGGGTGTGTGAGGGTTAAGTAAACACATCTTTAATCACATTATATCCACTTTGCTTCTCTCTTACACAAAGTGAATGATCACCAGTTATATATGCGGGCTGATGAGATAACAAATAAAAAAAATTTTGGTCTACTGCACCATGAAACAATCATGTGATCTGAGTTCATTTATATCCGGCATATTGTGTATAAGAAATTATAAAAATCCTTAATTTTACAAATAATAAAGCATAGGTGCTTTTATGTTTGTTGGAACATTGACAGTTTAACAATCGGCTTACAGTACGCAAGTGTGAAGTTAATATTACTGCACACAAGAAATACAGGTCAGGTCTCCATCTTATTATTTATCAGTGGAACCCATTTGTTTTCTGGCATCAAAACTAATTTCCTTTACATTTACTCGACTTTAAATGTTTGCACTGCAATCTATTTGAAAAGGTTTGGTCCTTAGTTGGAAGGTGATCACTCTGAGATGATACGATTAAGAGAAGGAAGGATGAAGCAGAGCTTTGTCTCCACATCTAATCAGGATGGCAGGTATTAGAGGCCTGAGATGCATCCTGAGATAGGGATTCAGGAAAAGAGAAGTGCCTTTTATTCAATCATCAATGGAGCTGTTTGTTTGAACAGAAAACGCCTTCTTTCACGTGCCTTTGACACACTGACATGAACAAAGAGGTAAAGCTGAGGCTTTGCAAGCCTTAAATTATGTTGTCTGTGAATTGGCTCCAGAGTTTCTCAGGTTAAAATCCTTTAGTGAATAATAAAAAAAAAATGTAAACAATAACCAATAGTAAAGAAATTGACTTAGGTTAATACTGGATAACGACATCCAAGAAATTAATCTGGCACCCCAAAAGAGATAAACCGAAGTGTGCATTCTTCTGTTAAAATGGCAGTATTTTTGTGAAGTAAATAAAAAAATCTTAATTGATCATTTTTTTTAGTTTGTTCCATCTTTAATGTTAATCTGAAGTAAGCTGTAAAAGTCACCGACTTGTACAGTAAAAACAACAAAAAACATTTTAGAGTTCAATAACCACGAGACCTTTATAACTTTGAAGCATATTTTGCTTTTGGGTCTTTATTTATGGAGCATTCTTCAAAAGCAACTTGGACAAACATATGAAAGGATCTCACTGTTACAACTAAATCGTCTGGAGAGGTGCACCATATAAGACACACACATATTATAAAAACGTACATACAGAAATTATATCCAACATATTTGCCATTTGAAGTAATTTTTGCAATACAGTCAGGGCAAAAACAGATATTAATTTTCTATTACTGTATTTAAATTCAGCTTTTTATCTGTGCTCATAATACTTTGCTATTAAACTGGGGCTTTCCAGACCATGGGGCATGCCTCCCCTAAGGCATACCAGTGCTTTTTTTATGAAGGTAAGATATGAGAAATAAAAATAAACTAGTTTAGCATATAGTTAACATAGCTAGCCAGTGCCTGTGGCTGTCTGTTGAGACCGAGTTCATCCACCTTTATAAAAAGAAGCAGCACAGGTAGGGCTTCTCATCCCTTTCACATGCCGCTTTGTGTCAACAATGATCAAAAAACAAAAGGGAAACACTAGTGTTATGCATAATGAATAACGAATATGAATGCCCTGTTGCGAAAATGCACATTGCTCATTAAAACCTCAACAACCATCAATAAAGAAAACACTTTAAAATATGACTAACCGAGCTACTTTTAATTGTAGACGTTATGCATCAAGTTGCCTATCTGTATTCCTTGTAAAAGCCTGTTGTTCAACAGTTTAATCCAAAATGTAATATTTTTTAAATTGTTTTTAATAATTTAATTAGTTTTTTTAATTAGCACGATTAATCATATTTTTTCTTATTTTTTTTCATTTTTCTTATAGCCCAGCAATACTGCCAGCAGATAGCGTACACATCTAATTATGTCTTCTCATCGCTTTCATGTTGCAATTCTATTTAGGCTTATATCAAAAAACTATCAGAACAAATGCCCGGTGTATACATTTTATCATGATGAAAATAGTGTTTGTTTGTTTCTATATACTATGACTATGTCCCTTTAAATTCTTCCTCATGTTTTGATTTCAAAATTGAATTTTGTACGCAAAAATCTGATTGGGTTTTTTTTTTCAAAAAGCTTTCTACACAAATAATAATTTGCATATTACCCCAAAGCTTCTATATTTTGAAAAAAACATTGCATTTCTTCAACTTTATTTAAATCTTCTAAACAAATAATGCTGAAGGCATGTTCTTTTTATGTCTCAGGAAAAATTTATAACAAATGATGTTTTAAAAAATGTAATATGTATTTCATGAGGAGGGATATTAAAAATAGATATATCATTTACGATAAAAATATATTAAATAAGAAATAGGTTTGGGCTTCACAGATCTGCCACCATGGTAGGTGACATAAGTAACGCCAAGGTTTTTTAGAGCCTTCAGATAGGAATTTAATGTCAGCCACCTAAAAAGGACATCAATGCAATGACTGAGTGTTTGACTGACCATATAAACTGCTGTGTAGATAGCACCACTCCTACCCGAACATCAAGAGACTTTCTTAATAATAAACCCTGGATCACCATGGAAAAATAAACAAACAAAATAAGATTCTTCAGGAACAGACAGTGGATTATTGAGGAGTATAAAGAAGCAACTTAAGGTCAATATAAGCCATAGTGAGGAGGAATACAGGAAGAAGCTGGAAAACTCCAGCAGACCAATATCAGTAATGAGTGTTCAGGGATAAAGAAGATCACAGACTTCAAGTAGAAGGAGGATCAGACAGATGGAAGTCTGAAGATAGCCAATTAACGGGACCTATTCTTCAATACGTTTAGTTCAACAACAAGCTCAGCATCCTTCTCTTATGTCCTTAGTATAACAGATATCCCACCCTCCCTTGACTCAAAGCTTCCTTCTTACGCTTCAAATGTTTAATTTTTGCACTTGTTCTAAACCAAATCAGAAAATGGTCCTCCACCCCCCTACTTTCATCTGTCTGCCTTTAGAAGTTATTTGAAAAGACAATTGGAAATACTGAGTAGCAATAAGCTATCAGGTCCAGACATGCCAGACCCAGTACAGAGCAGCTCTGTGGGATTCCACCTCTGCAATCTTAGCCTGACCCAGGAGATGATTCCATTGATGTGGAAGACTTACTGTCCTGTACAGGTACTAAAGAAAACTCAGCCAACAGTCCTCAATGACTATAGACCTATTAGCCTGACATTCCACATAATTAAGGCCCTTGAGAGATTCTTTTGGTCCACCTGAGTAAGCAAACAATCAGCTATAAGGAAACAATACAGCTTACTTATCACCATGGAGTTGGAGTTTAAGATGCAATTATAAACCTGGTCCAACAAACCCACTGTGTTTTAGTAAAGGTAGTTAGCCATGTGAGGATCATGCTCTGTGATTTCACCAGTGCCTTTAACATAATTCAAAATGATTTTGCTCATCCTCAACTTGATTAATTAGACCAAGTTTACCTCTTCCTCTGTATGGATTGTTCTTTCAATCATGTATGACCAAGCTTTGCCATCAGATGTGCTTCCTGCCTCTAACCCTCTGGAAGCTCCTGTCCAGTTAGTGCACCTCCTGTTACTGATTCTCTCATGTAGGCTTTCTGAAAACCTCTGGTCCTTGGACTGCTCCTCTGACCCCTGACTGATCAGGATTCCCCTGCTTGCCCTAGCCTTGTCTAGCACTGTCAGGATTTAAATCAGCCATCCAGTGATCCAAATGGAGCAACTTGGATAAATCATCATTGTGGTTTTCATTTAGTGATCCTTCAACATCACTGAGTGGTTTTCGGCTTCTAACCCTGTTCTAATCACCAAAGGAATTTCAGTTCCAGTCAGTTTCTGCTGCTGCAATACCAATTTACCTTTAAATTGATGATATGAACGCTAACTATTTGTGTCATATTCTATGCAGGCATTACATCAATAGTAACAATACAAATTGTTCCACAGGTGTTCGTGATAAGACAACCCTGCAGTGAAAATGCTATGCTTATTATCAAGTTTATGTAAAGTTCTATTAATTTGAAATATGCCACCGATTTCTTAAAATGTGGCATGCAAGAAACAGTGTAAAAAAAATGAACAGATATCTAAGTTACATTTTGAAAGACCCTAGCCCCTAACCAGAGGACATCCTTGTAAGAGTGAAAGCAGCATTATTGTTAACCGTGCTTAAGGAAATAATCACTGAAGACTTGAGCAACCAGTTTACTGCACTTTTTGATGCCCGTGCTTCATGAAAACCCACATTGTCTCATTGGAGGTTTTCCCAAGTTAACATAACAGACACCACATATTTTTCAGCTATGTAAAGACTAGTTAAAAAGAGGGTGAAGTCGATGGAAAAACACTGTCAGGAATTTTCACTTCTGGGAATTTAGCACAAGAGAAAGACGTTGAAAGTTTTTTTTAACTATGTTCTTTTTATAAGTTCACTTTTTATTTTCGGTTTCTGTTTATACATCACAGTTTCTTCTTTAAGGCTCGGAACTTCAGAGTTTTGGTTGAACACACAAACAAGTCCAGAGGGGTCCCAAATAAAGACAATTTTACGGTTATTTAAAATGCCTATTTTGAGCTATAACATAGCAATGTGTCCAAATATTAACATTTTCAGATTATTAAACATTTCTATTCTATTCTGTACTGTTCTATTCTATTCTGTTCTGTACAGTTCTATTCTATTCTGTTCTAATCTTTTCTATTTTATCTATTCTATGCTGTTCTGCTCTGAAATTGTTTAAGCCACAACTGACTTGATCAGTGAAGTCAAGGTGAGTCTTTTGGAGCCTGACAACTCAGCATCTTAAGAATAAACCATCATCGATGTAGACAGAGCATCTGGTACTTTGGGGGATGTACCAGAGAATGAGTCCAGGATAAAAACCGGGAGGACAGAGATCAGAGGACAAACCAAGACAGGATCCAGAGCCAAAGTAGAGAATTGAGCCAGGGTCAGAGCCAGGTGATCAGAGATCCATGAAGGACACAGCGCAGTAATAACATAAAAAAACAGGTCCAACTGGGGTTCAGGCAGGCTCAGAGAATCAGGAGACAATTCAGGTACGAATCAGACAGGCAGGCAGAAGGGAACACCAGATAAAACTCACCAAAGCTCATAATAATCTGGCACAAAATTGTGGTCTGAGGAAGGCTTATAGTAAAAGCAGGGAAGCAGCTGAGAGTTGATGAGGAGTAGAGCAAAGGAGCCATGTGGAGGTGATAGAGTTGATTAGACCAGAATTGGTGCATATTTAAATGAAAATGGGGGGAGCTGTTTACCTTATACACATTCTTGAGTACAAAACACTCAATCTTGCTTAAAGGGTTAGTCAGGATATTATGTGTTTGCTAAATTAATTTAAGAATAATGGTGTTTTGTAAAAAAGGTTTCATTATGCCTTCTTTCAAAGAACCTGCACGTTCAAGATCTAAAAATGGGATCCTCTGCCTTCTGTGATATCAAAATTAAAAATGAAGTTCCTTCTCCAAGGATCACATCAACTCGTTTTCTAAATACAAATTATTATCCGCAGACTACAGTGAAAGATAAATTGATCTACCTCACAAAATTTCTTTTAAACTAAAACCAGGTTAAAATGTCAACAAAATGTTGGACACTATGGGAAGGTTATAAATAATAATAAAGAATTAATTTCTTACCTTTAAGTAGCCGAAGAGGTTCTGCAGCTGCAGAGTGGTGCTTTTGTCTGCCTGTTACCATTTCAGGCCTTTCAGTTTGTTTTCAGAGAGTATCCATTGTTTCTTTGCTCACTATGTACATTAACCACTGGACCTGTATGAGCACAGACATTAGCTGGTTGTACTTTTCCACTCATTCCACATCTCTGTGGTCCCTGTGATACATGCTTTGCATGTGCTTAACACAAATTAATAGACTTTGATAAAACAAAACAGAAGCAAAACACCACATGGCTCCAACACATGGATGCTAAAAGTAGATTAAACCCCCAGGGCTAATGATAAAATTGTTCAGCACACAAAGAGGAAATGCTGCATCAAACACTGCCACATACTGGTAACGATTCCCTGATTGTTAATAATGCCATTAAAGAAAGCAAGACGAGAAAATTTGTTTTTTGAGTAGAAATGACAATTTTAGACTTTACATTCTTAACCAACTTAATGTTTGGGGATAAGTCTGATTCAGATCAGCTGTCAGGATTACTGTAGAGTTGGAATGTCAGTTAAAATATTTTTGGCTATAACTCCCTTTTCAAGTAAAAAAACAAAAGAAAAAAAGGGGGTTTACATTAACAGAGAGCAAAAAGACAAACACACAATAATATAAAACTATATAACCTTTTTAGTTTCAATCAAATACATAATTGTTTTACTACTTTTAAAGGCGCAACAAATGTTTTACACTGACAACAATTTCATTTTTATTTTCTTTTAGAGAAACTCAGAATGCAAAAAAGAGTTTCACTTTTACACATCCAAACCTAATACTTGTTTTACAGCACGCTGTCTATACAATGATAGACAACTACTGCTAAGTGACAAGCAAAAGACAGGTAGTTAGTAGATTGCACAACAACTGCTAAGTCTTGTTGTCTACTGAGAAGGAAGCAGGTTTTAAAATTAAGGGACGTTTTGTGGAATGTACTGAGGAAACTGTTTCTTGTAATGACTTATATAACTTATGTTATAACTAAACTAATCACTCAGCTTCCCAAAGTCAGTCGTTCATTTTCATTTTCTTTATTCAGCCTTGTTGGTTACTGTTGATCATGTGCTAGAGCTTCACTTATTCTGCTAAGGTTTTCTAAAATCATATGGTTGTGTGTTAAGTTGCTTTATAATTGGGGATTTTGTATGAATTATTATGTTTATTCAACAGCATTTCAATATTTCTGGTGTTTTTTTAGATGGGTTAGTTTGTTGCCTATATTTTTGTACTTTATTTAGCAGCCTTCTCCTCTTCCTCACCATTCTGCAAATACTATAGCTGAAGACTCACTCCCCTCAGTTTGTTTTCAATGCATGGAGTGAGCAGCAGGGGTTTTCCTATTTTCATTCTTCTGTATTGCTCACAAGCTCTTTGCTGCATCCAATCAGGCTGGATTTTTTCTTCTTTGCTTTCTTGGTGTGACCTTCTAGAAATTCTGTATTTAATTTGCAAAGTAGTTCAAGCTGAGTTAGACTGGAAAGAGAACATCATTATTCATCAGTTGTATAATCTGTAGGCTGTATGTTTTAGGGTTATTATCCTGCAGCCGACTGAAAATTCTCTGCTGCTCCTCTGTGGAAATCATGTATTTTCCTTTTATCTGACTGATGTGAATGCCTTTGTGTTGGCTGACAGCATAAATCTCAAATAAATATTACTGAAGCTTAGAGTTTTAATGTGAAAAACTGTGAAAAGATGTACTAAGTGAAAGTCATTTTGAAAAGGAGCGGTGTCATCAGAGACAGTTTAGGTTTGCTTATCAAGCTATGAATTGAACATTTTAATGTTATCTCATTGTCTCACATAATTAGTATCACATTGACAGTATCATTGACTGAATTTTTTCATAACACTACCTCTTTCAAATAGTCAAGCTTGCTAATTAGAAAGTATTTCTCTTCAACAAAACAGAAATGGCAATAAAAGATAAGCTGCTCTAAAGTCAGTCTCAGTAGGACAAAAAAATTCATCGTTTTAAAAATTGTAGATAATCTATATAAATCTAATAGCTTACTTAAAATGGAAGCGAAAACCAATAATTTGTTATAACTGCAATATAGATAACATGTCTCTATTGTTGTAATATCTGTTGCATAACACACAGGTTGTCTGAAACTTAAAAAAAAGTGCATATAAATCATAGAAGGACCGACAAACATTGGATTTTCTGCTCGGGATTTTAGGTTATTTTCCATTAGTTGTAAGTTGATCTGCACCGTGGGTGAGTCAGATGCCAATGCAGATATAGAGACGCTTGTGGTGATTTAAGCTGTTCCGAACTTGTACAGGCCAGCTGACATTTGACCTTGTGATTCTACACCCATCCCGAGCTCTCAGATATGGTTTGTGACCTCTTTTTTGTTATCACAGGTCTCCCAAGGTTTGACAAAGAGAAGCTCTGTCTGTATTCCACAGGAGGTTTCTTAGTTTGCTCCCTTGGATCTTTAAGACAGTCATGAACCTGACTCTTCTCAATAAAGCGTCAAAAAAAAACCCTACAGATAAAGAGTTTTAAAACAATAAACAGATTAATCATTTTAAGAAGCCACTCTAAAAAGTATGAATATGGCAAAAAATGTTTTTTAAAAGGGAGAAAGTATGAACTTCATAGGTCGTTGATGTTTGTTTGAAGTAATTTATTAACATGGATTTCTGTTCAGTCATAGAAACAAAAGTTTGACCCAGACAATTCCAGGAAGACGGTAGCAAGCAGCCTCACTAACCTCAACACAGAAACGCCTCTACTGAAGGATGAAATCTATATTTTCAGAAGCTCTCTGTGGTATCAAATAGCAGCACAGTTGTCCAGCCCTTCCTGCAACAGCAGCACAAACTCTCCCAGCACAAGTGGAATCTTTGGATGACACTGAAAACAGGTCAGGGGAATCTAAAAACGGACGTAGTCCCTCCAACAGTCATTGTCTGCCGTCCGTCGCACCCTTTTTCCTTTCGCACACAGCTGTTTTTACACGAGCGGGATGACAGCTGGCTGTTGTGGAGGTCATGATGGTGTGGAACCACAGCTCTTTGCTGTGGGAAATTCCAGGCGGGAGGTTTGGGAAGTGATGAGGAACAGCTAATGAATAAGCAGTATCTGTCAGTTATTAAAACAATAAAGATGAATGATTATTCCGCTTTTTATATTCCCAAAATATGGTAACGTATAATGATTTTAAGGCAACTATTTTTGAGTCCTTTGGTGTTTTTTTTAGATTTCATCTCTGTGCAACCACAAAATAGATTGTGTTTTATTGTTATATTATATCATAGAGCAGTGCTATTTGAAACTCTAGGAAGTCAATAAATTACTTTTAGAATCTCTTGTAAAAAACAGTTCTACAAAGTGTGGTGTAAAATTGCATCCAAAATGTAAGATTTTGCAATGACTACTATGATACTGATAGTAGAGTTTCCCACTGAAAGATTGCCAGTTTGAAGATTTGTGAAAAGACTGTCCACTTTGCTCATCAATGCTAAAACATTAGCGCCGAGGACAGGCAAAGGGACTAGGTCATCTGAGAATGTTTTTAAGTTTGCAGACATAAATGAGGCGAAATGCTGCAGGATACAAGAGCCACTAAATGTATGTTCATTAAGAGCATTCATACCGTTAGTTTCCCAGCTTTAAAGACCCTGTAACCCTGATCAACCTGCTTCTCTTCTCTGACCTGATCTTGGAGCCATGAATATTTCCATAATGGACAACAGTGATCTAAATATACAAAGACTTCCTAACTTCAGGAAAAAGATAGAAGAACAGGCCGGATTTGGATCCTGTGGCTAATTTCCTCTCAAATGGTCCCTTGGTGACCAAAGATAAACAGGCGGAAAACAAATCGGCAACATATAAGATGGCTGCATGAAGTCAAATGAGGTTGGGAGGTTTTTTTTTAGGATTATCTTCTTGGTCACAGCCTAATGCCACACGTGTCTCCTCTGTTATAAAACTATCGCATGCCACATGCATTGTCATCTTACTGTTGGCTCACTCCTGTACACCTGTTTGAGATTTATTTCCTCCCAGTTGGCAACAAACCAAGCTGCTCCAGGCATAACGTATGGCTTTACAAACACAAAGAATGTGCCATGACTGGAATCAAAAGTAGTTTCTGTCTGTTCAAATATGAAGTAAGTTTGGCCTCCATGTGGGGACATCACACTATCACTGGTGCACAAAACAAATTGAACTGAACTCAACTCAACTCAACTCAAAACATTTTAAAAAGGACAGAAAATATAATTTAAGATGCAGTGTTTTAATTGTTTGGTGATATTTAGAGTGCAATTATAATTTAAAAAAAATTCTATGAAGTACACATAACCTTCAGTTTTCCATAAATTTTCAAAGCAAACCAGTAATTTTAATAAACATATTGTATTTGAAAAAAACAAAATTGGCCTTTATTCACACATATATGGAAAAATAATACTACTATTTTTGTATGATCAATAAGACGTAAACAGCCAGACTACCCATAAAGCCAATGCTGTTGTTTGTGAGCATAAAGTTTACGGAGAAAGAAAATGTTTTTTTAAAGTGGAAACTTCTCCCTCCATCTTTAGTTAAACTATGATGATTTTTATGAGCTGAGTGTTTTGACTTATCTCCTACTTATTATGTTAAGTTGTATTTAAATATCATATTAATTATACTAAGGTGACTTTTTTTGGCTCGCTAACATTTAGTGAAAGGGAAAGGAGCTGGAGATGGGCTAAGATTAAGTGGTTTAATAGGGGGCTCCTTGTAAGGACATTGTGTAAACTCTGTTACTATAATGCAGCTTTACTGTTATGAGTACAAAAAATTAAAACTATGTGAAGAAAAGTGAAGCTTACAAAATAGCTCCCTAATAAAAAGTATTTTGCTGACAGTCCTTCAGAGTGTTGTGATAATCATTACACATTAAGGTCAGAGTAAAAATGGCGGTTAGAACAGGAGGTCATATCACTTCTACCTGAAAGGTGACAGACTTATGTTTCAAATCACAGTTTCTGTCAGAAGTAATCCCTCTCCTCTGCAGAGAATTTTATTCTAGTTTGTGAAGACGCTGCAATCTTCTGACTTCAACCTAGATGAATATATTACTATTTAAATATTCTCTTAATGAGTTCAAATGCAGAGGTTCATATATCAGTCTCTTGTATCCACCTAAACTGATTTCTTTGAAGACATGGCATCACTCTGTAGCATCTTTTATCTGCTTTCTCTGCTGATTGTTTTCTTTTTGTTTTTATTTAAACATTTCTCAATTTTATAAATTATGGGGATTATAAATATTCCACCTTTAAGCCCAAACACTATTGTTTTAAAAACATAGTAAAAATGAAGATAGATGCTCATTAAAATGGTAACATGTAGTAACTACTTTTTCTTTTCTTACAAGTAAAACTAAAGAAGTTAAAATGAAAAATAAAAGATGAAACGAAAACTGTTTAAAATGGGGAAAAAATACACAGTTTTCTCACTGTCTTGCAACTACTTTTTGAGTTGATTGATATCTTTAAATTCAGATTGATGCCTTCTGTTCTCCATTTTATCACATCAGCATCTTTGAATTCTCCATTACACACTCAGCCTCCATTTTTCTGACATGAATTGAGATGAATGGTGTGAAAAAGGCGCTGCAGGTTGCTCTTGGGACACCCCTTAGAGGTGTCGCTGTCCGGCTCAAGAAGCTCTCTTGGGCAGTGGGGAACAATAGAAGGAACCAGCTGCTGTGGGAGTTGGTGTGACACAGGAGAAGAGCTGTTTACATGTAGCCGACCACTCAAATTAGGCAGGATGTAGGCCTACGTCAGGGCCATGAAAGTTTATAGCAGTGTGGATCCAAAAGTGGTGCAGAAAATGCAACCTTTCTCACGTGTTTTTAGAATGAGAGTAATGCTTCACCAGCGCCGGTACTAAATTGGGTGCACTGAATTTCTGTATGTATACTTTACTCTCTTAAGTACAACTGTTTCTTTTTAAATGCTAAGCAGAGAAAACACAAAATCTAAAAAAAAAAAAAAAAGTATTTCCACCTTTTATTTGCCACATGCTGTAAAATTCATCTTAGAAAATGAGAGAATTAGAAGTTGCAAAATGTTATAGGATCTCTAGAGGTGCAATAATCTGCCTGTATTTGTTTGTACACCTTAAACTAAAGCACCTTTAGGGTTAATACAGGCCAGCAATTCACAATGGGTGGAACTAACCTTTCCTAAAAGAAAATACAATTACCCCCTTGTTAAATCATGAATTGAGTTAATACATTTTACCAGCCAAACTTTAGGTTGATAATTTATAGAGAATCTTTCTGACTAGGTAGATTACAAGATCTAAACAGAGAGACAATAGCTATAAAAAAAAACACATAAAACTGTGGCCAGTCCTACAGCAAATAAACAACTCACCCAGGACGTAATAGATAATATAGTAAAACATTTAAACATTAAGGACTCTTGCGCCTTAGTTAGGGTCAGTGCTTGTGATTCAACAAAAAGGAAGTGACCTCACTCCTGAACATGAAATATATTTCTCTCTGTTTATTTTCCCTAAAAAATAATTTACAGTAATGCCTTTGAAAATACTATTCTTGCTCAATTTTGGTAAAACCAAGTGAAAGCTAATTACTGGCTGAACTTATGTACTCTCTACCAAAGAACAAAGGACCATCAAGCAGCCCTCTTTACTGCTGTCCTCAGACTGGGCATATTGTTTACAGTTTGTTGTTTGTAGGCAGGCAGCTGTCCACTACATGGCAGGTAAATATTATTTGTCACCTTCCTCTTCAAGGTTCAGTTTAAAAATAGTCCCATTTAAATGGCTCTTACTTTAAGCTCAGCTTTAAAAGCACAGGCCAGAGATACCCAGGCTTCAAGTGCTCTCGCTGATGTTTCCAAACTACCTATTTAAAGACTGAATTGCTTTGGGCATCTCTGAATATGCCTCCCTCAAAAGTTCCCATCTTTGTAAGAGCAGACATGTGTGGTCTCATATGTCTTCCATCTATCACTCTGTCAGGAGTGAATATTAGAGAAAGGTCAGATTTGTCAATAGGTTGTAAATCAGACTGAAAATGTTGTGATAATTACACAAAGGTCTGTTAATGATTAAATAGAATAAGCAATATGCTGGATTCACATGCAAAACAAAGATACATGAGACAAGGAAAAGCAAAATTTAAAGTCTTTTTAATAGATTTATTTTCCATGATGGTAAAGGTACTACTGGTAAGTATCAATTTTTTATAAGATTTTATAAATCCTGTCAATAAAACAGACATAATTTGAGACAAATTGTTAGCCAAAAAACAAACAAAACAGAACGGCCGACTTTCAAATGTAATTCTTAAACAGTTTAAAGGTCCTTCCTTCTGTGTTTTGTCAAAATAACAAAAGTTAGTTTGGAATATTTTAATTTTTTTTTTTTTACCATTGTCTCCCTTTTATCTCCTGTCTCTTTCATCTTTTCTCCTTTTTTTTCTGTTCTATCTTTCCTGTTG
>JAUZNJ010025368.1:0-16765 GCA_034780135.1 Jordanella pulchra | reverse complement strand
CAGACGAGACACACTGGCTGCTGATGGTCCAGACAGAAGAGTCTGAGTTTCTCAGAGTGCAGACTGCAGAGACCCTCTGAAGCTCTCTGGTTTCTCTGCTGTAAGAAGGTCTCACACAGGTTCTTTAGAGTCAGACTAACTGGAGGATCATCTGTTACAGATATTTTCCGACAAACAGGACATGAGCTTCCAAATTTTACTTCCTGAGACACTCCTTACAGAAGCTGTGGCTACATGACAGAACAACCGGATCCTTAAAGACGTCCTGACAGACCGGACAGCAGAGATCCTCCTCTGATTTGGAAGCCATTGAGTCTCTGAGTTAAGCTGAAAACACAAAGGGTCCAGTCAGTCATGGTTCCCCTCCCTCCTCTACTAACTTCCCTCAAACTGACTCAGAGTGATGTTCTTGATAAAACTCACCTTCAGTGTGAGCAGCTGGAAGCAGCAGTGTTGGAGGTTCCACTTTTCTCTCCTACAGCTGGACTCATTCAGAGGAAGCTGATAGTTTGGTCTAAAGGTGAAACCGATCGTCTGGGAGTCTTTCTGCAGGAACCAACAATCACAAACTGCTTCCTGCTTTAGTTCAGTTGGTGGGCGGAGCTAAAACCTGTTAGATCAGGTTTTTATCTTTGTAACCAAAGCACAGGACATGAGAAATAAAGACATTTAAAAACCTGATCCTCAGAGTACAGTGTTGCCATGCATCTTTCACTTTTAGCTTCCTTTTAATATTTATCTTCTCTGTGTGACGCTCCTCACAGCTGATCGGATCAATCATCGGACGCCAGGGCACCAAAATAAATGAGATCCGGCAGGTGTCAGGAGCTCAGATCAAGATCGGCAGTCAGATTGACAGTAGCTCTGACCGTCACGTGACCATCACCGGGACGCCGATTGCCATCAACTTGGCTCAGTATTTAATCACCTCATGGTAAGCATCTGCAGCAAGGCCTTTTAAAAGCACTGAGAGTGTTTCCTGCATTCTGATACTTTAGATGTTTGAAGACCTGTAAATAACGTGTTTCCAGGTCAGCAATAAGCGCAGGTAATAGAAGGCCTTTAAAAAAATCAAGGACAATGAGGAATTAGGATTTTATTTACAGAAATATTGGATAAATTGCTTTTTTCTTCCTTCCTTTATGATCTCTTTAAACTTGATGGTTTTTGCACCAACTTCTTTTTCCAGTTTTCTTCAATGAGCTTAAAGCTTGAGAAAGCATGGTAAAAAAAAACTAAACAAAAGTATATGGAGAACGTGTTTGATTAGAGATTAGTTAAAAGAACAACTCATGGGCATGCAGGTGGCACAGTGGTTAGTGCGCACGACCCATGTACGGAGGCCTTAGTCCTCGACACGGGCGACCCAGGTTCGAATCTGGCTTGTGGTCCTTTCCCGCATGTCTCTCCCCCTCTCTCATCCCCCCTTTCCTGTCAGCCTACTGTCAGAAAGAAAATGAGCCACTAGTGCTGTAAAAAGCTCAAAAGAAAAAAAAAAAAAATTCTCAACGCTATGCATCGGTTTTTCACCGTTATGCTTTTGCCCAAATTTTTCTTGTTTATTCAGGTTTGCAGATATGTGATTCTGAGCTACTCTCTTTATATGGTCCACCACAGTATTTTTGTTAGGTTGAGCTCAGGACACTGAATGTGCCATTCCTTTTCAGCTCGTCTGTTGTAGATTTGTTGCCATGTTTCCGATTGTTAGGCTGTTTCATACCAAGTTTGGTCCAAGCTTAATCACTTAGACTGAAGGCCACATTTTTGACACTAGAGTATTTTGATATGAAGTTTAACAGTTAACTTTCAGGTCACCTCCGTATGAAACAGAATGCTGTAGCAAAAAGGGAAAACGACCTTAAAGATGACATTAAACAAAGCCAGAGGAATGGTCATACTGTTGAAATAACACTCATGTATTGCATGTGTGCTGTGTCATAATGTTGCCACAGTACTAAAGAATTTTGCTTGTGTGAAAGTGTTGTAGGAAGAAGAACATGGAAACAACGACCAATGTGGAAGTGTGTGGACTTGCTGCAAATGTGGTTTTCCAATTATAGTTTGTTCTTGGTTGCTGTTGAGGAGTAAAACATGATGATGTAAATGAATAAATAATATTTATTTATATATAAATTCAACTACTTCTAAACCACATTTGTAAATCTCTGGTCAACCAATGCTGTTGGTTATAGCATAAGCGTTAAGGGAGATGCAAAGAATTCACATGCACAATGCTGCCAGTTTGCAACTAGTGAAGAGGATAAAACCAAGGCAGCTTTCAAATGTCCTTTGTTGCATGTTACTGTGGATGGGATTCTCTATCCAACCAAGGAGCTTGGTGGGTACTCCCAGACCCAACTTTGTATGGATAGAGCCCTCATTAAAGACAAACTTTGCATGTCCTATATTGGTTGTTTTTTCCTCAAACCTGGAAGAAATACACATGCCTTCGCTGTGACCCTCACCTCATTCAGATGCTGCCCAGCATTGGTTTCATATCACTTCAGGAAGGCTTAAAAAATTATACCACTGTGTGATGTCTCCCAATGTCTGTGTGAGTTAGACTAGCTAAAAAAGTAACCGTTTCGGTCACTGTGAAAAGTTCCCGCTTGGGGATTGGAGAAAATGGGCCTGTTTGAAGTGCAGACATATCACATTCAAGGTAGGTTCTTCCTGGAGGAAGCAGATAATGACAGCTCGACAGAGACATGTTTTGGCTACTTGTTTTTCAGGATAGAGTGGGGGTGCTGCGCAGGGAACAGAATTGGGGATTACTCAGGCATTCATGAATCAGGTTAAATACCAATTTGGACATGATTTTGACGAAGGAATATCAATATAACATAGTTGGAATATCAATATAACATAGTTGGACTTTAAAAAAAAGTTTATTGTGCATGATCTAGGAATTCTGAAGTGGATAAGGAGTCCCTTGCAGCTACCTTTACTCTTCAGTTCTATGAAAGCAACAAAATTCTTTAACTGTACTTTAACTTCACGAATTAAGTGTGAAATTGGTTGGATTTTTTGTCACTGAAGGTAAGTGTCCATTCTTTTTATTGTTAACAGAACACCACAAACACTCAAACTCATTCTCAAGCTCTGCTATTGGAGTTTATTTATTTATTTTATTTTTTTGCATTTTACCATCATCAAAAATTGAATTACATAAATGTATAAAACTGTTATATTCAACACAAGGAATCACAGTCAGTGTTGCTTAAGGCAAACTACACAGGTTCACAGCAGAGCAATCTTTGATCGTATTCCTCTGCTTTATCATTAACTTTTATTCTTTTAACTTGGTACAGCTTTTTCTCCATAAGGACATGAGCCCACATTGGGAAGAGATTTATATTTTTTTGCACAAAAAATAAAGTTACTTGAGGATTTTAAATTTAGGTTGGATTAAATCATTTAAAATATGACATAAGGAACAATGCTTTGACAACATTTAATTCATTACTGACTGTAGGTGTGCTTTTCAGTTAAACATAAACCAAACAGGAAATATTTATTACAGGCACAAATGTACTCCAAAACAAATATTTAAACACATATACCCAAATGTAATAACTCTCTTGGTCATATGTAATTTGGAGTCATGGTGAATAGAAAGCAAACCCCCATTGAATTCAACGGCTTTCCGTGTTTTAGGACTTTAAAGCCTGTTTCAAATTATATGAGGATTAATCTCCTGTCCATTTTCACTTTAGTGGCCAAATGTATTCCTGCATTGACAGCCCCCCCCCCAAAAAAAAGAAATACCACTTCTTGATTTTTATTACAAATGATTTTACATTAATTCTCAGTCATTAAGTGTGATTTCCAACCACAATGATGCAGTGAAACAAGGACCACATTACCAACAGGTGATGTGAAAATTCTGTAACACTGAACAGGCAGGGAGGGAGGCCTGGAAACAGTAATTGCACCGTTCCTGCTCCTGTGCGCAGGCTCCAAACACCTTCACAACATGTAGCTGTGCACATCTGACTTTTTTCTAACTGGCCATGGATTTCTAACACCCCACAGTAATAAACTAATTCTAATTTAACACATACAGATTTGAATATAACTCTGATTCAGATAACATTTGTTCCCACTTTAAAAAATAGTGTAAAGTTTATTCCAGGCTGTATAAACGTTTCAGAGTTAATTTTACTCATTTTAGTGTCAAATTGAAGAGGACCTCTCATAGACTGGTAGGCAATCAACACCATAGAGAGTAAAAGTTATCCAGCATGGCTGTCTATTAACTGACTATTAACTCCAACACTTGTGTAGATTTATACTCAGTATACTTGTAAATACTTTATTTACAGTAAAATAGTTTGACTCAGAATTGCTAACACCCATTTCTTTTACTGTGTACGCTCAATTAGCAATAAACATGCATGCGTTTCACAAACAAATTAATAATTTCTTCAAGAAAAGAAGGGCGATTGTAACAAAAAATAAAGTAAAACAAAATAAAAACAAACTCACAGCAAACTGAAATAGGTTGGAGAAACATAAATGTGAGTTACAAGGTCCAGAATTGTATCTAGCTACATTTTTTACATTGCTTACAAAGGTCCAAAAACTCTCTACTCTCTTTTACTACATTTCCACTGGTTGTGCATAGTACTGCTCCATGTTCTAGGAGAATACTGCCTTGATGTCAGTGTTAAGTATTAATGCATAAGGGGCTTATGAAGGGCTCGCACCAGCAGAGTCCTGACTTAGTTGAAACTTAAATGGCCAGCCAAAGCAGTGGCCAAGTCCACTGACTGACCGGGGCCAGCCCTACCAGAGTTAGTAGGGAATACTTGATTTTTAACAAACTTCTTGTTTTGGTGTTATGTTTGTCTAATGAACAGTGACATTGATTTTTTCTGTGGGTTTTAATAAACTTAAATTTGGCTTTAAATAAACTGTACATTCTGGCTTATTCCCACCATAAAATCTTGGAACTGGGTGAGGGTGTACTTCCTTTTTACCATGACTTTATATGCAGTTACCCAATAATGTGATGAAGACACTTTACTTTTTATTCAGGTTACATTCACATAATAGTAATGTAATAAGAACCAAGTTTACGCCACACTGGAAAAGCACTTTTCTTAGAATTAAATTCTACTGTTGAAGCATATCTATATTCATTTAACTCAAAATGTTTAACTGTGACTTCACACTATTGCACATATCATGGTTTTAGCTTGATTACCTTGTTAACTCTGTGGTATTGTACACATATATTTACACTGTGTAATTCTCATTCATGCTTTAGATTAACTTCATTTTGGGTTATTGCCTTTCACATTGAGAATTCTGAATTAAAAGATAGATGTAATTTGAAGCAGAAGTGTAAGCGTAAAAAATATTGATAAATGCCTTTCTTTAGAAGACTTTTTTGAAATTCATCACTAATGCAATTTGATTTTAAAAACAACAGAATGAGCCAAGGGAGTGGTTTTTAAATAATATATGGGCTAATATTTATTTATAGTTTACACATTTTAAGCACACATACATAGCATTTTAGTGACTTTATAGAATACTCATAATATCAATACAGAAATCCTGTAAAATTCCAAATGTTGGCTGTTTTTATAGGTTATGTTATCCTCGTTAATTAAGCGCAAACCTTGTCTTTTCTGTCAAAGTAACTCATAGTACTCACTACATTGCCTTGCAAAAAAGTTTTACGCTCTGAAAATATTTGCAAAACACTGTAGAAATGTCTTAATCCCTCCATTTCTCAGCTGGTGAATGATTTCCATGCTAACAATAAATACTAATAAATACTATAGTCAGTTGTTCCTCTTCTTGTTAAAGTATATTCATAAAATATATAGAATAACATATCATTTCACATCTAAAAATAAAGAACTATATTTGTAAAATAATTTAATCGTTTAGAATATAGTATGAGAATAAATACATCTTTATCTACAGAAAGTGCACATAAGAAGAGTATTACTGGAAATTTTTGTCCCTAAAAATAATCGCTGCATCATTTAAGGTGGGGATAATGTGGCATAAATAGAGAGAACATGGCTTAAATACAGTTAATAAATGAAATATAAATATAACATAGGTTATTACAAAACAACAGATGCAAGTTGAAGTCAAACCGTCCTTAATCAAAGCAGTAATGTTCAGAAAATCCGAAAATAAATGCAATAGCAGCCTTTTTCCTTTATGAGTCTTATAATTCTTCTCTCTGTTGAAAAACTATGTTTTGTATCGATTGTTTTAACCAGATAGAATAACTAAATAAAAAACAGAAAACAAAGATTGCATTAAAAAGAAACATCCTTGATAAATAAAAAGCTATGCTTTTTTCATTGCAGGTCACACTTATGTTATTTTTTCCATAATATCCTGAAGCAACTTAAAAGATCTTATAATTTAAATACTGAAGGGGCCAGGCTCCATCTAAAATGCCTTTTAGCTACATTCATAGTTTTGTCTAAAGCAAAAAGGAATGTAAAATACATGACAGACTTTAAGCAGAACATTCTCTAACCTTCATAGTGACTATCTGAAAGGCAATAAACGAAAAAGTTTGCGTCTAAAACTATTTGAATTGTGCCACTAAAGTGTGAGTTTTAACTTTTACACCTTTTATTCTCTACATCACACAGAAGTGAAACGAGTTGTTCAAAAACCCTCATTCTGATTCTTGAACTCCAACATTATTATAGAAATAACATTGAGAATGAGAAATGAGAAAAGTACAGTGATTATGACTGATTGTATGAAGTCATCATGAAGTCATCAATGACCAAATGGTTTTGAACGATTTTTCACCTTAATGAAAAATATTTTTAAAACTCAAAATTTCTCTGCCGGAATGAATCCCTCCTTAAAATGTAAGAATATTAATTTCAAGGTCAACTAGTGGTGAACTGGTTCTTCTACTGGAAGAAAGTAATTCAGGTTTATGTGGAAGAATCCACCCTGTTGATGTTAATAACAACATCTCCTTTCATCACAGTTTGCTATGGAAATCCACATGGCTCTTTTTACTTAAATATAGTTTCAATGTAAAACTTTTAAATAAAAATTTTTAATCAGACGAAAATGTGTTATATTTAGACCTTAACCTGCAAATATAATATCTACTTAGAGCACATGACTAACAAAAGAGGCAAGTGCTTCTTTTTCTGCATTCCAGATTAACACGGGAGTCATGTTGCACCTCCTAATGAGTTTGAAAACAAAAAAAATCCTCTTACTTCTGTGAAAGTGCTTCGCTTCATTCAAGAAACCTACTTTCTTATGATGCACTCGCTTTCCCCTCAGATCATAGTTTACAACAGATGTGTTATTCAAGTCTTGCAAAGTCAAAATGGCAGGCAGAGCTCCTGGGCATCAGAACTAGCATGGATTCAAAAGACAAAAAACATTTTAACTTTTAAGACCTTGTCTAAATCCCCCTTTTTTAAAGCTGTTTTTAAAAAGTAATTATGGTAACTCAAAACTCCACATTTAGTTTGTTTGCTAGTGGATAATGTTTTCATTATGTACTGAAAACTCTCTTTCTCACTCTCTTACCTCTCTTTTGTCTCGAAAAGCTACTGTCTAGGATCGATCGATCAATCATCCTTTACGTGTATTTTCTCAACTATTACAACAACATCCTATGGTCAGTGTTTCTCAGGTTTTTGTGGATCCTTTGTTGTGAGTCGTTATTAATTAAAAAAAAAAAAATCAACCCTCTCAAAATACAATCTTCTGGATTAACATGCATTTGGTGACATCACAAAAGGTAACTGATCTCACTTCTTTTGATTATGATTTATTTGTACTTTTCTTGTTTTTTTTTTTTCTTATTTACTGTTTTTTTTTCATCCCTAAGGATTCTGTCACTAACTTGTGTTTCTTTCCAGTTGATCCGCTTTCTTATGTGTCATCTTAGATATTAGAAAAGATTACATTGCCGGGCTATATTTGGCTAGAAATAATTTAAGAAATATTTAAATACAGAGAGGAGAATGTTTTTATACGTTTAGGTGGAATAATATCCTTATTTTTGTGAAAAGATGGTTTTATCAACTGGTTTGCTCGGTGATGTTTTTCATATATCTCGGATCTCTATTAAACAAACCTCAAAAAGACAGAGGTACACGTGTGAGTGTCCTGCACAAAGGACTTTCTCTGCATGATTGTGTCCAACATTGTAAGATCTGAAGAGGCTGTTTTGATTGAAGTGCTCAACCTTGGCTTCTCCATGTCCAGAGCTACAGCCAGGTGATGCAGCTGCATTTCTTTACTCATCAATGAATGCAATCCCTTCAATCCTGCAGAGGGAAACCCAAAAAACGGAGTCATTACAGCACAAAGCAGAAGCTGACTAACTGTGATTATAAATAAAATAGAGCACAAACAGCAAATCTTTAAAACAGCAGAGGATACAGGGGACAACAGGAGTATTTCTTAAGGAGGAGATAAGGGAAAAAGGGGGCATGGCCTTGCCTTTTTAGCAGCCATCGTACGAATGTCTTTTTGATTGGAGTTGAGGGATTTCCACACAGTGGTTTTAGACATTTCATCAGATATGTTAATATCAGAGGGATCACACCTGAGGAGCAGGAGGAGGAAAAGGCTAAGGTTAAGGGGAGGTAACAGAGCAATATGCAGGAATCACAGGGGACAGCGTACCACACACCAGGTAATAAAAATCACAGGCATTCGACAAGACAGATGGGGAAGTGACAATCTCTCTAATAATCCTATTACTCAAGTCTGTATTCATAGAGTGCATGTGTGCATGTCTCACTTGGGATCATGTGCTTTATGAACAACTTTGCTGCCTTCCATGGGAATCTGAACAGAAGCTGAATCAGATTTCTTCAAGCTGAGCATTTCGTGCGATTCCTGCATGAAAGCAAACATGGGCACAGCCATGAATAACGAAACAAACAAAAGTACACCTTTGATGCTTAATAGGTGAAAAGCATTTCAAGGTCTGCCCTCAGATTACCTCCTCCAACGTTTTCGAAGCATCATCCAGATTCTTCTTTTTCCACTCAGGCATTAAGTCATCCAAGTAGCTCAGCTCTCGTTTAGAGAAGCACAAGTCTAGCAGCTTACGAATAAAAACTAGAGCCAGGACCTGAAGGAACAGGTTCAAAACAGTTCTCCACTGAACAGCACATAAAAGAACAAATGCAGCAGTGATTTTGTCCAATGAAGGTGATTACCATCATAGGGAAGATGATTGCAGCAGGAGAGGTCTTGATGACCCAGAGCAGCACCAGGCATGTGAGCTGAGTGAGAGTGAACAGGTGCACCTTTCTCAAAGGAACATGTCTCAGATAGATGAAGTCTGGCTGATGCTTTGCTGGCATACCGAAAAGCTTTAAGCGGTCAAAGAACTTAGAAGAAAAGAAGCAGAACAGGTAAATAAATCAGTCAGGTTAGAGGAAGAATAAATTAATAAAATAATGAACATGTGCTTTATGAGGCATATGCAATCTTACATGCTGGATTTTGCCTTAAAATTTAAATACACAAATGTCAAAGAAGACATTCATGTAAGACCTGCAACATCAATGAAATGTTTTGTTTTTAATTTAGTTACTTTTTATAAAATTCAATCTCACAAAACAGCATTGAATAACATACAATTATAATGTTTAAGGAGAAGGATAATGTTTTTAAAATCCTTTAATAAAAAATCTGAATAGCATGTTGTGTATTTGCACTCAGTGGTCTTTACTCACCTAATTAGTAAACAGAGGAAGGGTAATTAAGGATATTAAAACCCACTAATTCACCTTAATAAATCATTCCTAATGTAAACATGGTAGAGGCAGCATCATGCTGGGGTGGGGGGGTAATTTCAGCAGAGAGAGAGGTTTTCAAGTTTATTGGAAGATGAATGGATAAAAAATACAAAAAAGTTGTGGAAGATAACATTTAAAGGCCACAAAAGGCCTAAAGCTAAATGTAATTTGTTGCAAAACCTGAAAACTGATGAGACAGAATGTGAAAGAGGTTATGGGGAATAAATCATTTGTGAGGCACTCTAATTAAAAATCAAGGCACGGAATCCAGAATACCTCTGTTTAGAATTTTGGCCCAACTTTGAATATAAAAAATCCACACATAAAGAAAGATTGGAAGAAGAACATTGGCTGCGTTAATCAGGAAAAACAGCCTTCGTTTCACTAGTCACGGTTGTAGTAGTCCTAAATTTCCAAAAGCAAGCAGTGTGGTACTTGCATATGTGAGGAGAAAGAAATCACAAGCTTTTCAGGCTGTGCATGGGGTTTTATCAGTGGGAACAGCAGTGTCTGTGATGAATCAGGGAGAAAAACAGACGGCATAATATCTGTGGATAAAGTCCATTAAAATAAAACTGAAATAAAAGATAAAAGCAAGATATATTTATTTCATTCAGACTAAGTCCTCTGGGTTTGTAAGGCTAGGGTCAGGGTTTTGTTGAGTAAAAAATATTTTAGAGATAATTTTATAGATGCCACTGTTTTGGCCTGTGGATACACCAAAACACACACATATGTATACTCAGAGGATTTTAACATAGATGTCATCATGATAAACTATGGCTTCTGAAAAGTGATGCACAAGTTTCTAATGAGAAATCTGAATTAAAACTGTCATCAAAAGTTTTAAGCATTCTAACAAGAAGTAACTCAATGTAATTATGTTTAAATCAACCACGTCTGTGTTAAAAAAATAGGAGAAAAGAAAAATCTCAGATAAAGTAATTACATATAGGATAAGGGAGTTCTTCTCACTTGGAGGCCTGTATATTTAAAAGAAAAAGTTATGTATATTTTTACTTCTAGTATGACCTAAAGGTCCTTTAAAAACCTCTCTCCCACCAATAATTGGGATATATCTGATACACGTCTATTATGTCACACGATGGTATGAAGAGAAGCTATATTCATAACAAATTAACAAACTTCTGATATCATTCTACTAGATATTCTCAGCAGAGCTCATTAAAAGTGACTGATTTGCTGACACAGACCTTTTAAGTATACTATAGACTTAAAATAAACAGTACGGTTGCTGTGGGAAGGCTATTTTAAAAGATTTTTGTTTGAAATTGTTTTCGAATGTGGTGTATTGTGTGTGTTGCTTTTTTATCACTATGTAAAAATGCCTGCTTTGTATGCTGGACTTTTATTCACATTTACAAAATGCTGAAGTATTTTAACGTCAAACTATCTAGGGACTATAAGAGGAAATTAGCAGTCAGGCAGCCCCAAACTCGGTCCTCGAGGACCAGTGTCCTGCAGTATTTAGAGGTTTCCCTGCTTCAGCACAGCTAATTATAATTGATGGCAGATTAACAGGCGTTTGCTGAACTGCAGTCATCAGAATCCGCTGTGCAGAAAGCAGGGAAACCTCTAAAAGCTGCAGGAAACCGGTCCTCGAGGACCAGTGTCCTGCAGTATTTAGAGGTTTCCCTGCTTCAACACAGCTAAATATAATTGATGGCAGATTAACAGGACCAAGTTTGGGGATGCCTAAGCTATAACCTATACAGCGTCCCTATGGAAATGAAAAAAATAACAATATCATATCACATTATCCTGTTTTATGTGTTAAAAACCACCTTGATGTGTTTATTTTTAATTATTGAAAAATTGAATCTTCCATTTGTTCCCAAATATCACTAATCTGATCCACATTCCCCTCCTTTAGATTAAATGCTATAGATTTTGGATTTCCAGAACATTTTCACTCACCGGTAGCCTTTTCTGTAAAGCCATTTAATCACAGAGTTGGATTTAAATGGCACAGAACAAAACATTAGAGCATTCAAGGCATTACACAGTTTTCTAATGATACTGCCTCCTGTGGCCAAAACACAAAACTGCAGCACTCTTCTGCTCGTTCTTGTAGCTGGAGCTCATATGTAACAAGCTTTTTAAAAAACTTTTTTCACCCTCCCTTGGAGCTGTCATTGTTGTCTGAGTTGAGCTGGATGGTGGTCACTCCTGCGTATCCACAAAAATCAATCTTGAGTACAACGCTTCGATTGTTTGTTAGGTTGGACGCATTTATAACATGGACGTGCTTGACGTCACGTCTGCAGAAACAGGGCGGGAACTTCTGAACCGAAGTACATTAGAGAAAATAGGCTACAGGTTATTTTGCATCGGAGCTAAAATACTGAGGTGTCAGTCTGCTCATCAAACTCTGTTTTAGTTGTAACTGGTCATACAAATAGGGCATTTAAATTATATTTTTCAGTAAAAACTTATAAAATGTCTTGAAAGCTTGACTAAAATCCAGTTAAATAAGCCAACAGCCTTCAAGAGTTCAACAAGAGTAAGAAATCTGTCAACAAATTCAAAAGCGAAAAAGGGAGGAGTAAGATGGATGCATGATTTCTTAAATAACACAGAAAACCTGGATAACAATGAGGTTCTTCATGAATTTAAGGACTGGTGTTTGAACTGATATTGCAATTACTGATTAGCTTTGGGATTAGACATCATAAAGTCCCAGTCTGAACCTTATACCAAGAAAAAAACTTTGGAAAATAAATCGACCACTCTTAAATAATTCAAACCCAAACCAAATTCAAAATGATCTGGGCCACTAATGACCTTGGAATTGCAGGACAAACTTCCACATCCTTTGCCACTGTTAAAAAATATCAAGGCAGGACATAGTAGAAATGTCAAGCCCCATGGTTGGATGAAGTGGCCAGGAAAAACCCGAGGTCCTTTTCAAGTTTCTGTTTTTAGCGAGACTAAGGAAATCGACATCGGTGCTGGAAGTAGACCTTAAGTCAATGTCATTGAACAAAATTCAGAGTATCATTTGATACTGTATTTTGACTTTGTGGAGTAAAAAGAACCTTGCATAGATGTGAAAATCATAAAGACATTTAGTTTTACCTGAATGCCTTTCAAAGAAGATGCTCCCATGTAAAGAAAAACTCCATACAGGACAGGCATAGGAATAAACTGAAATGGGGAAAAAAAGATAGTTACAGTTTAACAGGTCGTAAACATTATAAGTATTGGAAATTCCACAAAATATCTAAGATATACTATATAATGTTAATGTAATAAAAAAAAATTTGGTGCATAACACATTTATATGTATTTATCAAAACTACTTTTGTTCACAAATACAGTTTCATATTTTTTTTAACCCAGATATTTTTCTGCATTGTGGGTGTGACTCACCTGCAGGGCTCCAGTCATGAACACGGAGCAGCCCATGAGCAGGAAGATAACCAGGCCCGTGAGCCTCTGCTCTCTGATGCCCAGGAAGCGTGGCTGTTCTCCTGGAGCTGCACTCTCTGACTCCAGTTTCAGGCTGTTAACATGGGAAATGGACAACACGGTGGCTGCCACAAACCACGGCAATCCCATAATGGAGCACACAGCCAGCATCAACCCTACCATCAGCAAGTCCAGATGGTACCCACAGCCTTTCTGTAAAACACGAAGTGGATCAAATACAGCTCCATAATCCAAGTGTAAAATAGTATTTACATTTTCTTTAATTTTCTTCTTGCCAGTAGTTTGTGTTCCTTTCGGTTAATAATGACAGCAGTTATCTGTTGGTCCATGAAGATGAGGATGGTACAAAGAAGTGCAGGTATAGACGCCACCAGAGCTGTCCACCAGGGGTTGCGCCCGATCGGATTGATCAGCCAACCACGATCATCTCTGGTCGGCTGCAGGTACAGAGCAGAGATGAGTTTTAATACTTCTGCATTTCACGTTGAATATTTGGAAATGTTTATCTAATTTAACCCTCAAATACATATTTGCGGAAACTGGAAAAATATGTTAGATGCAATGCTTTATTTGCTCATTTGACCGTTTTGACCATTTGTTTGCTGAACTTACTTATTTAAATATAAAGCAAAGTTTGATTAGTTACATCTAAAACCTATATTCCTGGTAAATCTGTTTTTCTATCTACCTGGAATTTGCTCGGCACCTTCAGCTTCTGAGATGGCACTCCAACGGCAAAGTCAAGCAGGACCATGATAACAATTGTGAGAAACACTGCAAAGTCGCTGATCATAGAACGAATCTAGGAGTGACAAATGAATGTATTTAGACACATGTTACTACTAGCATCAGGTTGACAATCTAAAACAAACTAGAGTGTCCTCCCTAGGTAATTATAACCCTTGAACATTTTCCACATTTTGTCATTGACAAACCTGAAGATATATTTTTGTGGATTTTAGTTAATAAACATAGAGTAGAGAAAAAAATTGGGAAAATCATTTTATCTTTACAAATAAAATCTTAAAAAAAGGAGAGTTTTTTTATTCCTCTTTACTCCTATACTAAATTAAATCCAGTACCACCAACTGTATGCCTTTCTACCCCCGGCCGGTATTAATACTTTGTAAAATCACCTTGTAAAACAAATATAGCTAAATGCCTTTAGAGGTAAATCCTTCAATAGCTTTGAATATCTAGAGAAAATGTTGCCCATTCCTCTTTTCAAAATTGCTAAAGCTGGGATCAGATGGAAAACCAGCAGTAAGTAGAAACTTTCAAGTCCTTGACTCTGTCTGGGTTTCACCTGGGCTACTTTAACTTATGCATTTCCCTTCATCCAGCTCATTCCTTTGCAGATCTGCCTGTAGGTTTAAAGTTTTGCTACAAGGTAAACCTACAACCCCATTCTGCTTGATCCTGGAACTCATACTTTTTGCACAAGGATCATTCATTCAGTATGGTGTGCAGTATTACTTTGCTTCAAAACTTCTTTTTTCACATACAGGCCAACAAGTTTTGATTTGATCTTGTCTAAGCTGAATAACCTCTTTCACATGTTTGCTGTGTCAAAAATTCAAATGTTTTTTTTTTAAACTGTCGGTAATGGTTTCATTTATCCACTTCCAATAATTCAATGCAGTGCACACATGAGGTGCTCCTTCTCCACAAGGGATTCTTCACAGACACTAAAGAGCATGCATATCACATGTACCTATCAGGTGTAAAGCTTTCTGCATCACTCAGCATGTCATACCCCACTGCTACTATTGCCTGCTAGCTGCCTTCCTATCAGCTCATTAACCCATGGGCTCTAAGGTCAGAGATTTTTAGTCCACTGCAAGGGAGGATAGATATACTGATCACTGCTAGGCATGTTAATCAACATGAAGATGAACTGATGAGCTTAGAGTCATTGTACCAAACTAAAACTTATGCCATAACCTTAAATAAATATAAGTTAACATATTTAGATAAGTAGTGTTCAACTTAACTCTGCTTTGAACTTTGTCCTGTCTGCTGTGTTTTTTGATCTTCATAAGGCTGTTTATTCATGAATGTTTTATAACCCCGGAGGCCTACGGAGAACAGCTGGATTTATGCCAAGACTAAATAAGACACAACTGGGCTGCCACTAATTAGGTGACTTCTTAAACTGCCTTAAAATCCAGTGGCTACGCAATAATAGCTCAGCCTCATGATGATAAAATATGTATTAAAAAAAGCAACAACACATTAATTACACCACCTGGAGTTCTGTTTCGCCACAGGCAGTGATGTAAAGAACGGAGTAGATCATTATCTACAAATTAAAAGCACACTTTAATGTATGAATCATTACTGATACCAAGGGCTTGCCATAATTCCTTGCCAAAAGGAACCAAAAAGGGAACAACAGAATAGCATAAATATGCTAAGTTCAACATGTGCGTTTTGCTTATGGTATAAGTATCTTGACTGATCAAAATGGAAAGCTGCCACACATGTAACCTATGTGTAGGATATGCACATCTTGTTTTGCCATACTTAGCATCTGTAAGCGTGTATTTCCTTCCTTTAGGGTAGTTGGTTGCACTGGATTTTATTTGAGGATTTTCAAGTATTCAATACTGCTTGTAAAATCATAGCTTGTATTTATTTTTAAAGTCAAAAATGTGAAAAGCTCCGTGAAATATGAACATGTTTACATGGCACTGTGTTGGTTGATCAAAGTTAACTTTGGGGGGTACCTTGGTGGGGAAATAACGGCTTGTCTTGAATTGTTTGAGGAAGGCTGACATGAAGAACGTTGAAAAGAACAAGATAACAGACCAGAAGAGAACATCCGGGGTGAATGGCCCATGATGCCCACAAGCTGTCCCAACAAAGTGCCCATGCAGGCTTATACACTCCTGTAGGGTAAGTGAGAAAATAGTCAGTTTAGATTCAAGTACAAAACAACACAGAGAACTCTTTATCCAAACTGGTAAGTTAAAAGAATCCAAATGGTTTAAAAAAAGATCACATGTTGCATGAGAATAAGAAAAAACTGTGTTGTTCATAAATGCTAGAAGTTTTAACCTCACAGGTGTCCTTCAGTTGGATTAATTGCTGATAGGAAGCTGAGGATAAGTTGAATGTTAACCAAAAAAAAAAGGCCTTATGACACACTAGAATATATAAACAAGGTGAGGATACAGCTTCAGTCTCTAAACCATGAAACCTATCTTCATATTTGTAATAGACCACTTTTATTTAAGATAAACAGGGTAGGTTAACACTTCTACTCCAACTTAATATTTCACTTTCTTACATCTGAACACAACCTTGTTTTTTGGAGTTCAGTGCAGCAAACTGTAGCTTGTGTTTCTTTTTTGACAGACAGACAGACAGACAGACAGACAGACAGACAGACAGACAGACAGACAGACAGACAGACACACACACAGACACACACACAGACACACACACACACACACACCTTTACTGTTAGGTTATCCCAGGGTACTGCAGAAGCTGTGATGTTTCTCTCACTCCACAACTTTAATGTTTCA
>JAUZNJ010025346.1:0-16765 GCA_034780135.1 Jordanella pulchra | reverse complement strand
TGGAGCTACTCATTACTGAGTCCTTTTTTTTGACACTTTGATTTCTGTTTTGGGTTTTTTGTTTTTTTTTTTTTTTGAGCTATGGTCATAAACTTTTGATCAGCTGAAAAAAAAATCATGTTTAAATATAAATGCAGTTTTCAATTAATTCCCTGCTCAAAAGGTTTTGTCTCTTATGTTGATTTCTTCTTTTAACATTGTGAAGCCCTACTTTAGGATCCAATAGTGCAAAATGCAAATTCTTGCATTTTTTTGACTGGTCTTAAGATTTTGATCAGGAGTGAATGATATTCATTGTCTGTATTTAGTGTTAGCTCAGCTAGGTGACAAGAGAGGATGTTTGCTTAGGAGTTGGAGAGACAGACAAGTAGACAATGACAATATTTTTAATGCAACTAGCCCACAGTGGTGGGAAAAGCTTCAAAAAATATTAAGAGTGACTATAAAATATTAGAGGACCACAACTGCCGACTTGCATTGAAGCTGGAGGTGATGCTTTGAGTCACACCTCCTCCTGTCAGTAAGGCAGTTGAACTCAAGCTATCCATTTACCAAGCCTGTCTAAAAACTGACCACTTAGAGTAGTTTTGCAAAAGGAATGGCCAAATCCCCAGTGATGCTGTGATTAAGAAGCCATTATGGCTATGACTGAAACCAGCAAAACATGTGTAAAGAAAAACCCCATCAAGGTCTCATGTCATGGCTGATCTCATGATTAATGATTGTCCTTGAAGAGCGTCTGTTTTTGTTGATGATTTACCAAACTCGCTGTGCATCTGCCTAACCTACCATGGCCATGCATGTTAATTAGTTACAGATAGCCTGATTGCAATTGAGATGATTGCTTAACTTCGCTCCCCTTACTGGAACAGCATCATCAACATGTGTGAAGGTGTTCATTGCTGGAGTTCTAAGGTGTTTAAATATGAAGTGGTCATGCTTGGGTTTAATTTCTATTCTCTGGTTAAATGTTTTTGATTGATTTACACACAACCCTTAAATATTTTGGCATAACTTGTGTTTCCAAAGGGATTTTTGGATGAACCAACAATAAGTTTATTCACACCATCATGACATATTTGTCTTATACTCCAACCTGAGATGAAAACAAACCTCTTAGAAGGGTGAACTCTAGATATTTATTTGATCAAAAATGTAAGGCTGTAATCAAAGTTAAAATACATCCTGGTGTCACCCTATGCTCATTTTCCTCTTCCATGAAAACATCTTCCCTCACACAAATCTGTTTTTTTTCTCCATCTGCTTTAAAATGAATGTACGAGAGAAAGGACGATAAATCCAGAGCGGCAGCTATTTCTGCCTCCTATTTCAAAGCAATTGCTGCAAGCAGTGTCCAACAGGATGGGAAATAAGAGAAATGAACGAGCAGATTTATCAAGACGTTTCTGCTTCACAGTTTCTCAGACCTCAGACCTGCTCCTGGAAGCTGCATTTATAGCATCACATGACAGTTTCCTATAAGCTGTGCTGCTTTCTCAGATTGAATCAAGCTGTTTGTTTTATACTCATTGGTCACTTTATAAGGTGCCTGGTACCAGGCTAGATCTCCTTCAAAGCGCCTGGTCACATACCATGACTAGAAATTCCTACACCATTAGCTCACTTTGATTTCATACCAATTCTTTCCATGTAAATCACGGTGCCATTTTGGCTTAATATATATTATTTATTTTGTTTAACACTTTGATTTTATTCAATTTCTGAGAAAACTTTAGTCTTTTTTTGGTATTTACCATAGAAACGACTGCTATAAGTAAGGAAGGAAGTCATTTCCTCAGTGGAGGTGTGTCAGAAAAAAAAAGAGATCCTAAAAGAGGTTTGACATGGGTAGGACTTGGAATATAATGTTGTTGTTATTCACTAAATTCAGACATAATGCGTTCAGATTGAGCTCGATTTGATTGTAAGGGGGGCGGCGTCTCGTATTAATGCAAATGTCAAATGTCCTCTAGTGGCCTGTTTGCTGTGATCCATATCTCTATTTGCATTTGTTGTAATTATTTTAGCTTTCTATCACCTTAAAATCTGCCCTATCCTCCTCTGACCTCTGACATCAACAAGGCATTTTAATCAAGTCATTTCTAGACTCAAAACTGTGCATAAAAGTCCACCTGAACAAGTTATGCTGTTGCTATAGAGACACTCTTGCACTAAAAGTGTGACCTAAGTTCACTCAAGCCTCCAAGGTTTATGCACTTTTCTCTAAATGGTTCAGCAACTGCATAGATTTCTGGCTTTAGTTTTAAAGTGTCTTTTAAATGAAATTCTATTGGCCTTTGCATTAAATGCTCTATGGTGACAGAGAGCTCTCCTTGTTTGCTAAATAAATAAGTGGAATATGCCTGTTCTTAGACTTATCTCCTTGGCAGGAAAATGAGACATAATCTCCTGCTTTTGTTAGCGCACTTACACAGCTGCCATTTTGTGGTTTTCAGACATTGTAGGTTGGCTTAAACCTCCAATTATGGACCAGCCACAGTGTACATCTAAGGGGCGTAAGCAGTTACATATGGGCACTCTCTCTCTCTCTCTCTCTCTCTCTCTCTCTCTCTCTCTCTCTCTCTCTCTCTCTCTCTCTCTCTCTCTCTCTCTCTATCTCTCTCTCTCTCTATCTCCCTCTTTCTCTCGCGCTCTGATGAACCCACACACAGAATACACATGTGGTGTTTCCACGCTTGAGGCTCAAGGCTGTGATCTTTCCAAAGGTTTTACTCTCTCGCGGCCCGTGTGCCAGACTGTCTGGAGAGCCATGGAGAGGTTGGCGTCTCCTTGCCTGTCGGATGAAAAATCCAACGTTTGCTTTTTGTGGCCCAGCAAACAGCTTCCCCATCATATACCCACCCCCCCACCCCTACCCCAACTAAACCTCCCACTACTCTCGAGGAGGATTATCGACAGAAACTAGATGTTTGATCCCATCTTGCTCTCTACTACAGCTATATCCATCTGACAAGGCTTTATTCAATCTCTTTCTTTCCCAAATTCCTCTTTTTCTCGCTTGCAGGTGCTTTTAAAAAATACCCTAAGCCCCCTTTTTTTCCTTCCACTCTCTGCTGTTTAATCTCTTAGATTTTCCTCTTGTCTACCTGAAAGCAGGCAGTACAGCTGGGTCATTGATATGCTTGGAGTTAATCGAATTTGAACCAAAAGGGTGCAGAGAAGATCATAAAGACAGGTGTTGGTAATTTATGACTTTTTCCTCTAATAATCTCAAGCAGTTGATAATTAGCTGTCCTGAGATGAGTCTGGCTCTTGCCTAAAAACATCAGGATTGCATGCCTGCTCAGATGAAATTTGTATTTTTTTTATTTTTATTTTTCTTGACTTCTGGTGGGATAATGTGTTTTTGTTTGAACAGTGATTAATTGTGAGGGACAGTGCCAAAGAGCTTTCTAAAGTAATTTGTGCTGCAAGTATAAACAGGAAGTACGCTCCCCGATGCAAAATGCTGTTGCATGTTGCAGCGCTGTGTGAGGGGAGCCAACATAAAACTCTAGTGATGCAATGTGACAGAGGGCAGCATTGAGTGACTTTAAGCTGTCTAGGCTCAAGTGTAAACAAAGGGGTTTCATTTAGGGCAAAAATCTGATGTGTTCATGAAAACAAGCCAAAAACTCCTGCTACCGTCAGTATTTGCTGAGCTTGAAACAGGCTTTACAGCACTTTCTGATGAGATTTAATGCCACTTCACCTTTTTTTAAGGATTTGTAATGTTACAATTAAAACTTCAGTGAAACAGATCAGCACAAAGTGAGACTGAATTTTAACGAAACTGGACAAACAATAATGTGTTTTTTTTCTATCTTATTACAAATAAAAGTACATACATTTCTTTACTCCTAAATAGGTATGTATTTGGTTTGATATTTAAATATTTATTAATTTATTCACCATGGTTCTCTTCCAAACATCCAAAGCATTCAGATGAGATCATGATCAGCTTCGTTGTCCTCAAAATCTCTGAGGTATGAGCTTCAGTTTTGATCAAATCAAAATATAATAAGGAAATGCAGGATAATATACTTTATGTAATTCTTAGGAGTCATTTGGAGAACATCTGTTTCAAATGACATCATGGAGACCAGGAAGCACAACAGAAGAAGAAAGGAAGAAAGTTGTGGAGCGATTTAAAGCAGGACAGTGTGCTTTTGACTTATTGAACAATGTTCAGTCTTACATCTGAGAGTAGCAAGAGTAGAAACATACAAAGACCTCGTCCCCCGCCTGCCAGGCCTGATTAGATCATCAGAGAATCAAAGAGGCAGCCGAGAGGTCCATGGAAATTCTGGAGGTGCAGCAGAGATCGGATTTGAGAATTAGCTAACAGCTCAACAACACTTTGGATATTATTCTACAGCAGGGTGGTCTGAGCCTCACTTCATTTTCTGTTTTTTAATATTTTGCTGTAAGATGTGTTGGTCTAACACATACAAACACAATCAATCAGGATGACATTGCAGTTTAAACAGGAAATAATTAGAAAGAACTCTAGGGAAAAGAATAGTTTAGTTGGATCCCATGCAAACATCTTAATAGACATCAACTCCATACAACCCCGCAGCACAACCTTGTCTCCCTTAGTTAGAGAATAAGACATCTTCTAGCCTTTAGATGTGCGGCGTGCAGGCTTCTTGTGCGGGTATCATCCCCTCAAACCGAACCCCAGCTGTGAGATAATCAGCCATCCTGTCTAAGAAAGAGCTTCCCTAAAGCCCTACAACCACTTTGACCAAGTGTGGACTAAGTCTGCATGAGCTGCTCTCTAATTAAAGCCACCAGAATAAAAGTGATGGATTCAAACAACGGAATGTGTTTAATAGTTTGCTTTAAAAGAGTGTTTTGCTAATATATATTAGAAGTCACATTGTAGTACTTTTGAAATCACTTACATGTTTGTTTCCATAGCAGATAAATACATTTGTTTAATAAAAAAACACACTCACAAAATTTTTAACATTTCATTTGAGCATTTTATAAAGATTGTGTTGCACTAGCGGCTTTACTGACACAAAGAAGGCAGAAAAAGAAAGCCCAACACCTACGTTAGCATCAGATGTGCTGAAGACCACCTTTCGCAGCCCCATAGTGACACCACCATGTTTAAATGTCCCCTTGAGTAAAAGTACTCTATATAGGTATAAAAATATGTTTTTTAGTGTCAAACTTTGCCAAAATACATATTTTTAGACATTTTTATTGTATTCAACTCCATAAGAAATCCCCGTTAGTGTAGTGCGTGCTGTCATAAAGACTTAAAATAAAAAGGGACATTTTTTTTATGTCGGATTAGATGCATAAATCAACTCAAAACAGCTAATTCATTTATCTTGAACAAGATCTCTGTTCAATTAGAAATAAAAGGGCATCTTGTTTTCAATCTTAACAATCTGCTAATGTGTTTTGAGTGACATGAGAGGTAATTATTGTAGAGTAAGCAATCTATCAGTGCCAGAGAAACACGGAGATTTGACCTCAACTGAGTCTAATAGAAGTAATAAACTGAGACTTCTTAATTTTTTCATGTTTAATTAATATTTTCTTTATCCTATTAATTACTTTTGCTACAGGTGAGAAAATAGCTGTCATTGGTAAAAAGACATCACTTAAAAACAACTTTGTTTTTATTTATTTTACTAAATAATGGCTGATATAGAAGGCTTTAAGAAAAATGCACTTATTTTTAGAAAAAAAGGCTTAGAATTTAATGTTTTTGCAGTGTATGGGCTTCTACCACAACTCGGTAACTAAAAAAGCATTAAACTCAGTTATCCAAATTTACATGGGTTACTATAAAATGCATCCGTGGGTTGTTGACCATGTTCAGTGTTTCTTTCTCAGATAGGAATCAATCTATCCACTCTATCTACAAGTCAATTGCTGTAGATTCACATTGGATTTGCTCTGGTCGAGTGAAAAGCTCACCGTTCAGTTTCCAACAGGAATGCAGAGCAGATCGCAAATGTCCAATCGCTGAAGCGGTGAGCTGTCTGATTGGTGGATTGTGATCTGCTGCAGTGCTGCGAGTGGATTGAACCCTTGTTTATCTGAGCTGCGTGACGATTAAAACAGGCCGAGCTGAGCCCCGGAGTCAGATGGGTAATTAAGACGCTGGTCTCCGGTGTTAACAGCATTAGTCACCTTGGAGATAATTGACCGCACAGAGCCGCATCCCTCCCTGTAGCTGATTGCCTCCTCAGGTAATCTAGCATTAAAGGTTTTTGGAGTGATATGCTCCTTTTTGTAAGTCACTATTTTTATTTATTTTTTTCTAAACAGAACAATTCGTTTGACATTAGATTTTATAAAGACATTAGAACAGCAGCAAAAGCAGAAGATTTATTTCAGTAATTCAATTCAAAAAGACAAACTCATGTATTAAATAGATTGAGTGATATATGTCAAGTGCTTATTCGTATGATTTAGCATGAATATTGTTTAGAGCCAATGTTAACAAAAGCTTTTATTCCTGCAATGCCAGCTTATTGAAAGTTGTCTTCATGTACTGGACAGTATTCACGCTCTTAAACAGAGTTTGTTCCTCTCAAGACTGTTTATTTTGCACCTTTTCTTTTGTACTTTTTTCCACTGAACTTTTGATTAATATCCTTTAATGGAGTAATCTGATTTAACCATAAATCTGTAACGATTTAGGATTAATTCTAGAAATCTCTTGTTCAAAACGAGCTACAGTTAGAAACATAATCAAATGCAATTTGGTACATGTTTATGCCATTTTCTTTACTTATTTAGTAGATTATGGTTTGACAGTTAATTATTCAATATATGGATTTTGAATCATTCTCTTCTGGTTTGGAAGCCTACTCCCTCCTCAAATTGTCTTAAAAATCTTATTTAATCATATTTAGGAGAAAAAAAATATGTTAGTTGTCCCAGACTGCTTTTCGTACTGCTTTTTTTCCTAGCAAAGGTATATTGAGTTTGAATTTTGTGTATATGCGTCCATGTGAATGTAGCGTTAGCAACACTAGAAGTTTGCAATGATCTGTTTCTGGGTCTCTTACATAATGGGTAAAAAGTTACACAAGCGAGGCGGTGAGTCCGTGATTGTTGGAATCACCCCTTTAGGTGGAATAGAGATGGGAAAAGTTATAACTAGACAGACTTTCATGAATGACATAAATCAAGGCCAAAAATCACACACTTGAATCCACACAAAACCGCCAACCCACTTTAACTTTCCTGATTGTCCAGCAGGTTTTAACTGAGGACCAACACCGACCAATGCATGTTTTAACATGAAAAAGTCCTATTTCTAGGTGAAGGCAACTCTTACCAAAATTTTAAAATAAATCAATTTTAAGTGATATTATTCTAATTTATTATAATGCGGTTCCATAATGCAATGATAAAACAGCCTTTTCTTGCTCTGTGGAAAAGAATAATGTCACAGAATATTAAATATTCCATTCATTTGCTCCTGTTGACAGAAACTCATAACCAGCACTACGATAAAAAAGTATCACATTTTGATCTCATTTGTTAGCTTCAGTGTAAGTTTATGACAAGGTGTGCAGGAAGCTTTATTTCTAAACTTAGATCGGTCAAATTGAATATCATTTAAAGCTGGTAAATTATAGCAGGGCTCCAACTAGTTGGGGACCATTTAATCTAAATAAATTCTAACTTCCACCTGTGGTTGTGCGCATTCGTTTGCTGTGGTAAAAGTAACTGCTTATGCATCCTGCGGGGATGTAAATCACCGGGACAAACCTTTAAGTTTTGAAGCAAAGTCGTCGGAGAAAAAGATGGATGCTGACTTTCTTCTCGCCTATCCCGTTCATAAATTACCGGCCCATTGATCCATGGTTGTCTAGGATTCTCGGCGGACCTCCTCCTCACATTCATCACACCCCGCGTCTGCAGCTAAGTCTGAGTGGAAATGTCTCAAACACATCCTCCCCTTCCTGAGAAAGCAGCAGTATGGCCTGTTGCTTGGATACGGCAGTATTTTTATTCTTTTTTTTATCGAGAGTGGATAAAACCTGGAGGACTGCATTATGCATCAAGGTGTTTCAGCATTTTAGTTTGTGTTGGACATCTGGGTTTATATTGAGTGAATGCTGTTTGCTTTAACAACAGCTGTGCAGAATGTTTTCCCTTTTTGCAAGCTGCCTTTGAGACAATGCAAGGAAGTAAGTCAGTGAGAGGCAAGCAGGATATCCAGGCTGTTGATAATATTTGCTGTGGACTACTGTGCAATCCAGCTGTAGATTGAGCCTGGTCATGCAAAGGTGACTCCACTAAAGCAGCAAAAACAAACTCTGGGAGTTGACATCTTGTGTGCAGTTTTAACCAAACCCTGAAACAAAGATGAGCAATCTCTTGTCACTAACTGCTTAACGAATGACAAAACATACTCAAAATACTCTGAACATCTTACTGTGATACATATGATGAAATCTTTACCTAAAAACACAAATCGTTCAGTTTTGTTATCTCTAGTTTGTGTGGTTTATTGTCCAAAACCCCTCTAGTAGAGATGTAAAGATAATCTGCAGCAGCTTTAGGTCCTCTCTTCCTCTCAGCTGATCTAACCCGCCACTGTCGGCATGTTTCACTGGTGCGACAAATGCTCTCCCACCAGCTGGGTTCCTGTGAACTTGGAGCGGCTTCACATCAGCAGCCCTGTTTTTTATGAGTAGCCACTGTATAAAAGGTAAAGGTTGCCTGGGTTTAATTACGCAGCTGTTCTCTACAGTCACGGTGGCTTTTTCCTGATAGAGTTAGAATGATCCTCTTTTGTAATGGAGATTAACCTCACCAACAACTTCACTTAGCCTATTTAACTTTCAAATCTTAACACGCGGCCCTTGCTAACGAAGCAGCTCCGCCTCAGCTGCTGAGGGTTCTCCCACATTCAAAACTGCGGTCAATCCTCACCGTCTTACAGGCTTTTAGGGGTGATAGGATGAGATTAACATATCTGGATACTATGGCGATGCATAATTCATACAGCATCCTCGTCTCTAATTTGAAGGGATACGTCCATTTTTCTTTCTGCATTCGAAGTATGGGGGCGACCCAGGTGGGGGTGGGGGGGATTCTGTGCTCTTCCTCGGGATGTCTGTCAACAGATTCAGCCCAAACGTCTCTAAATCTGGCTTCATTCCTAAAGCATACTGTTTTAGTTAATGCATAATGCAATGTTTTGTTTGTTGGCCATGAAACCTTTATTTCTAGTGACACAGTGACCGTCAGTTGAACTTTAGTTGACATGAAGTTGCAGATGTTCATACAGAGATTAGCTCTCCAGCTGGAAGCAGTTTCTAGAAACGTCATTTATATCCGTTTTACCCATTTTTCCCATTTTTCTCTGTCTTTTCCACACCTGGTGTTTTGCAGAGACAAACATTTCTTTACCCTCTAACAAAGATATTACACCCTTCCAAGCCTCCTAAGCTGTACAATTCAAACCCAGAAGAACCTTTGCTGGTGTAAAATATTAATCAGGGCTGATATTGATTTTGAATAAGGGGAATTTAGAGATCATAGTCGGGGAAATGGACTCCTGTGAAGAATATCCTTTTACTGATTGTTACTGGTTGGAATTTGCTGGTATATTAAAGAATACAGTCTACATAAAGACTTAAATAACAAACCTGGCATCTTTTGTTTAAACTCGGCTACAATTAGAAGCCTAATCAAATGGCATGTTATAGATTTTATGCTATGTTATTTATTTATTTTAGTTGTTTGTGGTTTCACGGTTGGAGAGGGTACTCTCTACATGTTTGTTAAAAACCTTTACCATTTCTTTTTATGTAATTTTAAATATCCAGTTATGTTATGAAGCGATGACGGAGATATAAACCAAATGTTGATGGAAAGACGTTGCCAACGTAGCGGGCTTGGCGGGACAGAAATGTTGTTCTGGGAAATTCAGTTTAAAGGACAAAGCTACAAGTTAAACTTCCTCTGGTCAGCAAGTAGCGGACACGCGGTCGGCCATTCTCATTTTCCAGCCAGTGGTCAGGTCCTCTGCCAGTGCTACTTCTTAGCAAACATTTAAACTTACCTGTCTAGAGGGAAAGCAACAACTTCGGAGTGGCTTCTAAGCCCCTTTGTTTCCCTAAATTGGTAGCTACACTCAAAAGCTTGACTGGTGTTCACCCTCCTCTCTTTTCTTTTGGGTTTTTTTCAGTTGAATCTGAGAAACGTTACACAGAGAAAAACAAAACAATATCAGCATTGCCAATCTGGCAACACCTGAGCTCGGTCTAACATGCCTTAAACCTACTATTCCTATCTGTGCATAATGCATTCATGTCAAACGTTGTATCGCAGCCAGAAATAGCTTCTTATCTATCTACTTATGTATTTTGGACTTTTCAGAAAATGCAAAGCAATTCTTAAAATACTATATAATTTTCAGTAAAATGAATACTTTTATTCTGCATCATTCTAGACATTCTGTGTAAGCACTATTCTTGGAAAATAATAACTGTTTTAATAAACTAATTGTGGTTATGACCTTGAAAATGTTTCTTTGAACCAGACTGTGACCATATGTCTGACAAAATCCTTTATTAGAGCCAAAACTAGAGGGTGCTAAATCTCAGACAGTGAATGTCATTTTTAGGATACAGATATCTGTTTAAAGGCAATGCTAGTAATTATCTTGTTTTTTGTGCAGTTTCTTTTACTGTGGCCACAAGAACTAGAAAAGTCTTATAGTTCTATAAATTAGTCTTATCCTGTTTTTATTCAGGATATGCAGGATTTTGGACTTGGAAGTCATGAGGACAGTGTTAAAACAGCTGTTAAAATGCTGCTGAGAAAAATGGAGTCATTCATTTAGAGGCTGTTGTCTCTGTGGTCGGCATGTAGTAAGTTAATTATGTCTGCTTGCATGCCTCCAAATTGGAGCTGATAAGGACTGAAGACATCTGACATCAAAATGAATGCAGAATTTTCTAATGTAAGAGAGACTCTGGTTAATACATTTCCAGCACCACCACCACCACCACCACCTGGCACTAGCTGGTTATGCTGGATTGTGAATCCTCTGTATCTCTAATGTGTTTTTTTGCACTCAAAGTCATAAAGTACTCTGCCAGACTTCTCCTCCGGTCATCTAGGTGCATTTTTTGAATGCTCCATCACCTAGTGAGAGCTTTGTTGCTGACATACTGAGTGGACGATGATTCACTGCCCCTATTACTTTGTCTGTTGAGGGGATTTTGTGCGAATCAAGTTTAGTCTCCCTCACTGTTCTCAGACAAACATCAGTCTCTTTCCTTGACTTTAATTCTCTGACAGACTGTCTGGGTATCTGATCTTCTCTCTGACTCACCTCATTTCAACCTGAGTTTTTTTTCCCCTCTTTTTTAGTTTTGGTTCTGGTCCAATTATACGCCTGCTGTCCAACTCATATATGCACAAAAAAAGCAGCCCTCTTCTTTCAGCAACAAGATAAAACATGTTATTGAATTACCACTAATTACTCACTTCCCAAAGGTGATGGAAATAGGAAAAGGAGGGAGTCTCCACAGATGGCACGTTTCTGCTTTTGCAGCTTTGGTTGTGGTTCAGCACGTGATGATCTGCGTCTCGTCTTTGTTCAGGGTTTCATCTTTTCATCTCTCTACACGATCTATGAACACATTCCTCATGTTTGTTTACATTTTCTGCTCTTATTCTAAGTCTTTTACTTATCATCCCCTGACAGAGATCTACTGTTTAGGCAGAACAACCCTTGTCTGCTTGTAGTTTTCTCTCATTCTTTTTTAATTTGATGTGTTTGACTTTAAGGTGGAGGTTCTAATTTGTAGCTCCTTGGAAATGAGCCTGTAGGAGTGTGTGCAGATAAGGACCACCCCCTCAGAGGAATAATGCATTGTTCTGTGTGCGATGTAGCGAGGTGATACGGTGGAAGGGCTTGTCAGGTTTTTTTTATGGGTCTTTGTTGCCTGGCTCTTTACTCTTTGCTGCTTCTCTCCCACCTGCTCTTCTCTTTCTGTCTCTAAAAACAAGTCCTTTTTAGAAGCTGTTTGCTCTTCAGCGAGAAATCAAACTGTTTCTTTAGCAGCAGACACAAGCCATTGTTTTAAAGGCCTGCTGACAAACTAGAGTTGGGATCTTGTGTCTCTCTTTGCAAGCAACTTTCCCAATTCCCCTTTGTTTCTTTCAAACATCTATTTTTTCATTTTAACCTTTGTTTTGTTTTTGTTTTTGCATTGTTTACTTTTTGAGCTCTAAAAATTCCAATTGTTGACAGTTTTATACGGAGCTTTTTTCCAAAGAGGGTGTGGTAGACATCATGTTTTCATTCTTGACCCAATTTATGTGTGACAGATGACTTCACATTATTTCTCTAGAATAGTTTGCATGCAGGGGACTTCATGTACGACCTGATGACTACATGGAGGCTTCATCCTGTTATTAGCGCTCCACCAGCATGCTTCTCAGTTGGTATATTTGAGCTGTTATGTTTCAGTTGCTTTTCTTCAGTACATTATGAGAAAATGGTCTCATTGATCGATGAGGCCTGTGGTTTATTTGGATGCAACTTTAAAAACAGTTAAAAGTTCAAAAAAAGGTTTTTTCCTTCAACTCTTCAAAGATACATATGGGATTTCTTCTTTTAACAGTCCTATTATTAACTTGAGAACACATTCAACATGTTGGAACTTGAAGAGTTTGAAATGTAGCTCATGGCTGCTCAAACTCAGTCTAGTTCTGCTGGAGTTACGTTGTTAAGGGTGTGTTTTCCTCTCCACTGTCGCTACATGCATGCTTGGTGGGAGGGATTGCTGTTGAGTCAATGAGTCGATGCAATCAGCTGATTTCTGAGTGTATGGGCTGGTTGATTTGTCTCTGTAGGACGCCTTTACATGACATATGTATGTAGTGAATTGGTGCTATATAAATACACAGAATTTAATTAAATTGCATTGCCAAATCTTAGGGTGAATTTATTATTTGAATCTACTAGGATCCCAAATATTTTCCATTTATGAATAAAACTTCTCACAAAATTATTTGTTAAATTTAATCCCTTTTGAGCAGTTTACAGATTGATGCACAATGATAATTACTTTTTAAGTTTCATTGCTGATGTCATCAAATGTTGACGTTGTGTTTATATGACCAAGTTGTTTATACAGATGGTCTAAAATTGACTTTAGATTACTTTGGTATAAAAAAGCAATTCAAGGTCCTATCTAGACAAGGACACATTTCTTTATTTTTTGCATTAAAATATAGTAATTTTTTTTTTCTGGCTTAAAACCAGATAAATTATAACTAAAAATGTACAATTTTGGAATTGAATTATAATATCCTTTCAATCACTGTATTTGTCAGTCTGAGATGTTTGTGTCCATTATGTGACGTTGTTCCAGAAGTCTTGTGTAACTTGGTAAGTTCCTGTGGTCGGACCACATTCTTCTAAGAACAAAAAGGTTTGCTACCCCGAAATATTCCAAATGAGCTGTACTTGCTCAGTGTTTTTCTCATTGACCTTTATTGAACTTTAAAATACGAGATGCTAACCAAAGATTGTAGGTTTTGACCTTTGAGAGAATTTTTTAGCAGCGTTCCTGCCTGAAAAGATTAGCAACTATTTTTATATATTTCAAACCTTTGAATGATAAAACTCAAATAACTCAGGACTGGCCCCAAAACAATTTTTTTAAGGTTAATGCTATTTTCTTTTCTTGGCATTGTGTAAACTCAAAACTGTATAATGCACAACAACAAATAGCTTTTTATACACTGATACTTATTGATACGTGAAATTAATTTAAACAGCTGGCTTCCAGTTTCTCAGGTAAACTTGGGTTTAGGGTTTTCAATGTTTGTCTTAACTGTGGGTGCCCAAAAAATTTAATACTGGTTATAAAGGAAAAAGACTGATGCTAGAAGTTTGAAGAGCAACAGGTTGAAGTTAGATGTTCCTACTTGTTGATTCAGCAGTTAAGTTCATAGTTTAGTTCATTTTACACCATAGATGTGCCATAAAACACCTATAAAGGTTATCCAGACTCATTAAAAGAAATACACATTTTCCTTGAGTCCGTTTTTGCCACGCAAATAAGAAGTAATGCATGGTGGGGTGACCATGCAGCTTACAGGCAGAAAGTTGAACTCTAAAGAAATTATTCTTTTTATTAGCTCTAATAACAAAATCAAGAAAATTAAACTTTACAATATTCTAAATGACCTGAAACTGAACCTGTATTTTGTGAAATATTCAAACAATGGTAGCATGAAAATGACTTTAATGCCTTTAATAGTTACTACAAATTATTTAATATCTTATAAGTCTTAATTTTTAAGCAGCAAAAGTTACTTGTATCCTTTATGGCTTTGAATATGTTAGGCTCTCCCAGATTGATAATGCTGAAGGCTCAGCCTCAGGCACACTCACCCAGAGCACACTACATGAAGACGCCTCTTCTTTTGAATATCATTTATTTTTTACTTGGATCATGGCCTCTTCTTCCTAACCCTACGCATGCTTTTGAATTTGTCAAACATACATTAGAATGTTATACACATCGTCCTTCTCCTGATCCGTATCTGCAGAGAACCATTCTCTCGCTCTTTTTTTTCCTTCTCTCTCTCTCTCTCATCTGCAGGCAACTCCAGCAAATGTTACCTTTTCATATCAGGACTGGGAAAATAAGCTTTCTTTCTTTTTTTTATTTTTTTCGTCCTCCCCCTGCAGCACAAGTGGATCTGCAGGCATGATAACCTTCGCTGCTGAACTGCAAATGTCACTTTGGCGAGCAGACCAATCGCAGCTCTCTTTCCTAGTCTGTGTGGCTCTCTTATGGGGTTCGCACCCATGACACTGAGACTGAGATGATGTGCTAGTATGAATGAGAATGAATTGCAGAAGCTCTTAGGTGTGGCCCGATGAGGCAAACAGAAATATCATATAGTAGCAGGCAAAGCAATAATAACTATTGCAGCACTGGACTGAATTTACTTTTTAAAAGCTAATTAGAATATCAGCTAAGCTAATTTTACATTTAAGGAGTAAATAATAGGAAAAAAAAAACATTTGGTCTTATTAGGCATCAGAAAAAATGCTTGCTATGCTTATATTAACTTACTTTGATTGCTTATTAAAAGCTGTATTATATTAAAAAATGAGTATTAATCAACTATTTTTAACCTCACAGTAGTGATTGTATGATTATGTTATAGCTTTTACTAATATATTACAGCGATACATATAATTACAATGTTCAGTATATTATATTAGGGGTTAGCATGATTATTGCAGCTAGCTCCACTGAAGAAGAGGTAGAGGATAGACATTTAATCCAAATAGAACAATATCCTCAACATTTAAAATAGTCTTGCTGTTCTCCATTTATCCTTCCTGTTATCTCCTGAAGGTTTTGCTCTCTCCTTATCATTCAGAACAATAACCACAGCATAGTTAATTTGTGCAGTGTGGCAGCAGTTAGATATGGTTGCTTACTGATCTGAACTTTTTAGTTAATGTTCAGTTGCTGTCCAATCATCATGGATGATGTGAATCTTATTGCCAGAGGATTTAGCTTTTTTTTTTTTTTTTTTTTTGGAAGAATCTAGCATCAATGTAGCAAATATGTTAGTGTTAAACCAACAATAAGTAGCTTTTCAACCTTCATAAAATGTTAGAACTGTTGTGACTATATGTCGACTACCAACTAGTTGAGGGTCGCTTTCACTGGCAAAAAGTAACTTTTAGCGGGTGGCAGTAACTCTGCCACACAAAGCAACTACAAATATGCAGACTGCTTTACAGCATACGTCACTACCCCCTTCTACCTTTTCTTATAAAGACGGAAGTTGATGCGACTAAGTTTCCATAAGAGACTGTATGTCTCTGCAATCTGAACATGAAAAATGCTGTCTCCCTTGAGGCAAAGCAATACAGCTTTTGTCCACTGGGGGGAGCCAAAATTGACCAAAACTGAAAGTTCTTTAGTTTTGCTTTAATATAACTGTCAATGGAGAGAAAGATGATAAAAATATAACGGCTTAACCCGAATAACTCTTTTGAACTTACGTTGTTGCTGTCAGTTTATTTCCTTGCTGATGTTATTGAGAATGTTGCGTTAATATTAGCTCTGCTCACCACCATAGAAGGAACTGTGGTAAATAACCAAAATTCATAGACTTTCCAATTTTGTTACAAGGTCATATATAAACGTATTTTGATGAATAAACATTAGCACCCATGCCCAATATGCCTGTTGAACACAAATTATAGCATACTATAATATATCATAAGCATTATTGTTAACAAAACTGGTAAAATGTTGCCATTGCCCACATGACAATTTATATATAGTTTTTAAAAAAGCTCATTTTGGGCAAATTTTAAGTGTAAAACCAAACCTAGATAAGGCTTCATGACATGGTGGTTGGTTTGATTGTTCCTTCTCTGGAATCGGACGATTGTTCCTTCGTATGGGCACCAAATACAACTGACTGATGGTAACATGTGGGGGTGTCGGGGTGAAGGACTGTTTAAAGCTGTACCCGTTCACCCTCCGGCACCATTGTTGCTACCTTGATTGCTCACTAACATTAACCCACCTTCAAACATAACTTGGCAGGCTGCTGGCTGTTCTGCTGGTCTTATGCAACAGCCATTACAAAGATGAAGTATGCGGCCAAAGCCTTCAGCAAATTCAAGGCAATCAAGTATTTTGCTCCATATAGACTTTTAGCCTCAAATCTTGTGTGAGTGCAGTCTGCTCCCTGCTCATCAGCTCTT
>JAUZNJ010025335.1:0-16769 GCA_034780135.1 Jordanella pulchra | reverse complement strand
AAGTTTCCGATTGAAACAAAGAAATCCCTGTTTTTTATGTAAGATTCAAACCAGTGGAGCACTGGACCGGAGAGTCCGACCCAACTCTCTAGTCGATTCAGTAAGATGTTTTGAGTGTAATACGCTGGCAAGAGCCCTGAACTGCTAATGAGTTGCTTTTTAGGGGATTTTTCTTTATTCGCCAGGGGGCAGAAATCAAAGTTGTAAATCAAACAAGAAGGGGCTAATTTTTATTTAGCACAAGCTAGCAGCAAGCACAACAGAGAACAAATGTCCCAAATTCACACATTTTGAGTTATTTTCTTTATTAAAGTAGTGGAGCCAAAGAAGAGACTGTGCACAACTCCTGCAGAGCTGAAATTAGTAGTTAACAAACCCCATCTTTCATTAGAAGCTCTTACTCTCGAGAGCCAACAAGCTAACAGGAGCTAGCATTCTTCTCCGTCCCTACTCAAGAGGTGATATGTGGAGCTCCCCCTACAGGTTTTATGGGGGACTGTTCAGTAGATATCTGCTTATAGCCTGGTGTGGCTTATGTATGAAGTTTCCAGCTTTTTAAAAAACTTTATGGATGTGGCTTATAGTGAGGTGTGATCTATAGTCCTGAAAATGTGGTAATTATATTTGTTTATTTTTTAACAGCTTCTGTTATTGCTGTAAACAAACAGTAAACAATACAAGAAGGTGAAAGAGCTGAATTGCTGTATTTATGTGGTTTGATACCTGTTTAAAATGCATATAGTTTACCACTATTATTTTATCAAAATGCTAAACTAGCACATAGTAAAATAAACTCTGACATACCGCTAAAGGTGCTTGCAAATGGGAAGCTGGGGTCATGTGGAACCTTCCCTCGTCCACTCTCCACATTCAGTGGGTTCATGGTGAAGACATGCTGGGAAGAAAAGGCACGGTTACAAGTGTGTAAATTAAGTCCAGCAAGTGGGCCCTGAGGAGGACTTTGTCATGCTCATATTTATCACAGCCTCAAAAACACCAGAAATTTAGACTTACTTCATGTGATACAGATTAAGGACTAGAAATATTAACCAAATCATATATTCTTCACCAGTTCCTCCAAGTGTAAAATCTTTTTATTTCTAGTCTACAAACAAAGTAAGCCCATTGTACAGCCTGAAACTGATTATTTTATTTAAACCAAAGTTCAACAGGTACACCCAGAGGGCAGCCAAACCCAAACCTTTTATAAGAGGATAGTTATTTTAATGAGGGGGAGGCAAGACTAATCCTTCTTTGTCTCATTGTTCAAATAAAACCAACTTGGCATTTTTTTGTAGTTTTATACCGTTTCTTATAATTTATTCGTCCTTTCATCGAACTTTCGCCTGTCTGAGAACGAAGGAGCTGTCTGAGATAAGAGGAAATTTAGGATTAGTGCAGCTGCCAGAGTTCAGACAAGTTTTCCACTCAGTTCCCAGTGCAGATCAGTCCTGGGAGAATGGTATGGAGAGGGGCCAGCAGGGTAATAAAAGAAAACATATTATTTAAATAAAATCTACTGTTAAATGCTGAACTTTATATGCAGTTAAAACATTTTATCAGTGGTAGAGTGTACTGTTATTGTGAAGAGATTAAAATCTAGTTAAAATGTGTTTCTGTAGAGCAACAACAAACACAAAGATTATTTTCAAAATTGTATATACTCCACCAAAAAGAATTCCCCTAGTTTTCATTAGGAGTATTTTTTTTTTAACAAACTGGGAATTTATATTTCAAAAATAAAGAACTAAAGATCTGTGTTATTATATACCTTAAATCTGACCTTTAAACTGTGCCAAAGTTAAAGTAGCTAGTAGGACTGATTAAACCCCTAAAAGGGAGATTGTAAAACTCAGCAAATCATCAGTCACCTTTTCGGAAATAATAAAAGCAGCCCACCAGAAACAGCTCCAATTACCACAGAGCCACAAAGAAACAGACCTTAACAGCTGGCTATTTAACGCCTGCTGCATGTTACAACTCAGGGCAAACAGGCATGACGCTGATTACCTGTTCTGTTAAAATATTTAAGAAACACTGTTGATCTCAGATCATATAGGGTTTATTGGGTGTACTCTAATAAACTCAACAAATTCTAATTTCACAAAACAAATACACAAACATTAATATTTTGTTAGCGGGTTGGGAATCAACACTCCTTTTGTAGCTATTAACATATTGCATAACAGTAGCTGGAAATGTAATTACTAATTGGCAAAACTGGTGGAGCTTGTTTAGGTTAGTTAGTTTACTGGCACAAAGGTTTTTACCCATATATTATATTTTTTGACACGGGTATTATGGTGTACAGGATTGAAATACAAGTTTTTGTGTTAAGGTTAAAGTATATTTCCCTCCTTCTTGAGATTCTTAGGAGGATGCTATCACCATCGTGTTCAACAATTTTTTCAGTTTTCTTAAATTTGAAAGCCTCATGTTGTTCCTCAAACATTGTCCTTGTTACTGTGACCATATGGCGCAATATTTACCTTGTCTGACCATTAAAGTTTTTTTCAAGAAAGCATTTTACTTGTCCACGTGGGCAGCTGCAAATTACATTAGCTTAAACGTCTGTGGAATGGTCAATCTTCTTTTCTTTATGAGTGCCACTCCTCAGTCACTGTGAACAGTGACACCGCTGTTTCAGCATTTTCTTTGAAAGGCCTGAAAACAGAAACACTGTTGGAGGATTGGATTGCTCTAAAGCAACCAATTGAATTAGTCTGACTGTTGAGTCAAATGTTTGAAACATGGAATCACCCAGGTGTATAAACAAGGCAATTACCCCCCCCCCCCCGAAAACTTGGTTTGAAGCTATTAAAAAGGACAACATTAGGCTTCTAAAATCGGTATCGCCATTGATCAATATTTATTGACTATAGTTAAGAATCAACTCTTTGCCATGAAACAAATACTTTTAATTTTATAATAAACAGCTTTAGTATTTCTGCTGGCAACCAAGAGGACAATGTTTACTTGAAACAGGCTATGTGACATTTTTAGTAGATTGCAAATCATTACATTTTAACTTGTACACAATGTCTTACTTTCAAAATTCATTAAAAAGGTAGGTTCTTTCCAAACTGGAATGGAATACTTCAAATGCATCATTTGAAAAATATTAATGCTGATGATAAATTTGAACATTAACACATGTTAGTGTCTCTTAAATGTCTTCACTCAAGTAAAATGCTCAGAAAATTTGGAAGATTTCATCCTTGCTGCAAAAGCTGTTTGTTAACAAAGGAGGAAGCACAAAGAGCAAAGGAGTTTTTTTATTGTTTCACATTCTAGTGACGAAATTACAAGGCAAAAACATTTTTATTCTTGCTTTGCAAATACATTTAAATACAGCTTTTTTTTCCAAAAGTTACTTTGCCCTGCAACACAAAACATCTCAACATAAATGGGGCTAAAACAGATGCAAAACATTGACAGGGTTTTTCATTGTAAAAGTGTAAGTTATGGTTCTTTTTGCAGTGAATTATGGAGCTCTGAGATCAGTTCTCAATGAAAGGGTCAGAAAGAAAAATCTCCACGACGTGGCCAGGTGCAAAATCCAATATGTGCTTGCTTGTCAGGCGCTAACTTCCCAATGCACCTCATTAGTAAATACCAACATTTACTTCTTTATGCTGAACAGGGTTTGCGCCATTCTCTCAATGGAAATAAATCTTTGCTCACATCTTTTGTTCAGACTCCAAAGTTAATAAAATACTGGAGGGGGTTCCTTTTTTTAACTTAACTCACTGGTTGGTCAAACTGACTTAATGATTTCTGTCCCCATCTTTAGACTGAGTGACTTTTGGGTCAAGAATGGGTCAGACTGAATAAAAAGCCTTTTGTTTCCAGTCTTTCTTCTTTCTTTTCAATGCCAACTGAGTACCAGGCTCTCTGTAACAGAAACCTTTCGGCTCAATCAAACATGTATATTACTTCCAGAATAAAAGTGGGAATAGGAGGCGACAGGACCAACTATAAAACCTTGACTTTGATACAAACCTATGTGACAAATTAAAGTGTTCTGGCCGTGAACTCTGTTTCACAGTCCATGTTCCTCTAACAAACAATGGAGTATTGTTACATGGTGGGCGAGTCTTTTACTGAGCAGAGATCACAGGGGAGATGATGACATTCAAGTCAGCTGCTTAAAAAAACGTTTTCACAAATGGCGAACAATCGACACATCAAAAATTTGCAGACTTTTAAAAGTTCACCAACACACACTCATTTGCGAAACACAATTCGTGTCGAGGAACCATGAACACAGAAATCATTGAGAACGTGTGTCCAAACGTTTGATTGTTATTTTAAATCAAGCTGCTTGAGGGCAGAAGGTTTTCCTGGCCCCTCTTAGGACAGAGAAGTTTTTAAATGTACGTCAAGAGGTTTGAATGACTTTTACAGGTAAATGTACGGTTCACCAGCACACAGAGTGGTGAAATGCAAGCACGCAATTATCGATTTCCTGCAGTTCTTTAAAGAGAATTAATATCCCTTGAACTCTCTCATATATATTCCCATTTCACTCACAGACACCAGTGTCTTTCTTTGGAACAAAGAAGTTCATTATTTTACAGAGACAGGAAAATTAAACATGGCTTCAACATTTTTATTTAATAAAAATCCCACTGCTTTGCTTTACATTTGTGTGTAATACCTTTTCATCTAATACCAGTATGACATTTAGTCAAGCATAGGACCATGAGAAGTCAGTTAATTCATAAATACTAGAACCCACCTGTTTGCGATTTACTGTGAGTATAAATTCAGCTCTTATCTGAGGGCCCCAGGGAGTAAATACTGTTATTAAGACTAAAGAACGGATGTTTAAAACTGGATTAGATTATAAAATAATTTCCCAGGCTTTAAACATGTCACAAAGTGCTATAAAATCAACCACAAAACACTGAAAAAGTATGACATGAGTCCAAAGAAAAACTAAAATGTAAACGTCCATCATGACTGTAAGAGCATCAAGAATAACAGTGGTAAGAGAATCAGTCAAGAGGCCCATGGTTTCTCTGGAAGAGCTGCTAAGATCCAAAGCCGGAGGGTCTTTCAACAGGAATAAATTGAGTTGTTTACTCCACACATGGAGAAAAGTTAAAAAAGAAGCATTGTTATGAAAAGCTGTTTGAAATCCACTTCATTGCATCAAGAGGACATAGTGAAAATGTAAAAAAAAGAGAAAGAAATTAGGTAAATGACACTAGATTTTACTTTCTCACCTACAAGAGAAATGCTGTAACTGCTGGAAAATTACCACGAGGCAACAAACCTAAAAAAAACCAACCCTGTGATCCATGTTGGTGGAAGCAGCCAGTCGCTGTAAAAAGCAGGCAATTCTGTTGGAAAATCTTTACAAAGGTGCAAAAGAAACTGGGGTTGAGGATGACCTTCGATCAGGAAACTAATTGTTCTGCCAGGGTTAAAAAGTAACGCTGTTAATAGTAAATTCATGAATTAGTATTAATTCTTCAATGTCCAGACTGTACTGAACATATAAATCTGAACATTAAAACAAGCTTCAAAGAGTGCTGTTCATCGTAAGATCTACATTAGAGTTATATTCAAAAACCATGATTATTCTTTTTTTTATTTTCTTACTATGTTGGTCTGTCAAATGAAATCCATACAAAAGAAATGATTATTTATAACATGTGGAAATATTTGATATGGTCATTATATTTGTTTTTCTATTCAACAAAATAGCTCTTTTTATAATATAAAGGGATTTTTTCTCCATCTGCATTTCTCATTTTAAGCTCCTTTGAGTGTCAGCTGTGCGCTGATCTTTTGTATGTTTTTACACTGCTCATTTGTGCATCCCAGATGAGCAAGAGTCAAGATTTCTAAGCAATGCAGTGTGTGTGAATATCTGTGTCTGAACATGTTTTCTCATCATGTTTTGCGGGACTCGAGCAGCTCATTAGATGGTCAGAGTCACTCGGGCTAAACTCTGTCAAAACAAATACACACAAGTTCTGTGATACAGAGAAGGAAACATCTAGACCTCTTTGTGCTCATCTTTGCCAAGCATAATACAACACAATACTGTGGACCCCCACTGCAAAACTATTGAGACAAGTTAGAACAGAAACATACAGATGACTGTATCATTTACATTTTAAGTTAAAACCTTTCATCTTGCTTCACTAAACTCTACCTTACCAAATATTTAACCTTTTTAACCTAGTATGGTAGAGTACAGTACATCATGTTACCCAGCGGTCACAAACATGGGCCCTTAAGGACCACATGAGGTGCCCTCAGCATCTTCTGAAAACACATTCTGTTGCTCTTCTATTTTACTAATTTATAGAGCATTTCTTGATATTAATCATATTGAGCATTTAAGCATTTATAAAGATTTCAAAATTACAATATCTAGCAGAAAATCAGACATTAAAACAAAACAGTAAAAGTATGTTAATTATGTATGAAGTTCAGGTCAACGCTGACCCGTCCAGTTCATAGGTCAGCCCTTTCTATGACTCAGTACCAATGAAGTAAATCTAATCCTTAAAAAGGTTGGTGACCCCTGATGTAAACTGGGTGACATAGATTCATAGAGTATTTATCTGTCCACTAGGATCCACAGAGACGTTGTCCACAGGGTACAGCTCAGATGTTTGTCACATCCTTGCTAAATCGGACACAGTCTACCAGTTAATGGGTGAAAACCTGTTGTAAATAAAATTTAATTCAGTAGTTCATTTTTTAGCTATTTGTGCTTATTCTAATGAAACCATCTCAGAAAAAATTTGGCAGCCATCAACTACTAAATAAAACAGTCCAGAAAAATGGACCACAATGGTTTTACTATGTCTGCAGAATGAATGTAGATTGACTGCCTACATCAACTCTTTTGGTGGCACTGGCCTGCAGACTGGACAGTTCATTGTTTGCATTAAAGATCACATAGGAAAAGCAAATGCAGGCTGACCTTAAGTTTTGATAGGGTAAAACCTCTGGGGGCCTACGTCAGACTCTGATCAGCATCCCTCTCTGGGATGGTAATGGACACTGCTTATCTTGGTCCTTCCTCTACTAACAAACTAAAAAATAACCAAAATGGTTTAAGGTCATAGAAATAAAGGTTAACATTACATTTATGTGATCTGCCAACTTTGATGTTGCTTCAGTCTCAATTTTATACAATTAGGATATATGGTGGTCTTTTGTAGAGCAAATGGTACATGGAAGTAATCGACTTCTCTTTGGTTTTCTGGAAATACTAGTTACTATTTTTTTAAGAGGTTAGTTTAAGACTGAAGAGAAAGACTGGGGCAGTGAAGAGCAATAAAGTAGGGGGACACTTCTATGGAGGGATGGTTCTTGATTCAGCTCTGTAGGTCTCAATATACATTAGCCTGTAGCCCGCTTTACAAAAGTTTAAAATGCATTTCAGGAATGAAAGCTCTCATGTTGTTCTCTTTTGTTTTGATTTTTTAATCTAGTTTAAACAGAGCTGCTAACAGGGAAATACAGAATCAAGCCCTATTTCAGGAACCCTGAACATGTAAACATTTAAATGTCCAAATTTCTGACAGAAATTGTTTGTTGCAAAACTTAACCCCTTTGTTCTTCTTTGTGTGGTTTGTCACACAGCTCATTTCTTTTTATTTAGGTTTTAAAGTCCATGTCTCCCGTCATGTTTGTGTATGTTTCTGTCAGCATCTCTGCATATTTATGTGCTCAGTTTGGTGTCATTTGTTTTGTTTGACTGACTGTTTGTGTATGTGCGTGGGGTCTCGTCCTCCTCATGTCGTCACTGTGTGGTGGAGGTTTATTTGTACGTCTGTGACTCTCCCCAGGCACTTGTGTCGCTCACGGTGGGGACTCCAGCCTATGTCTATCTATAAGTGGGATTGTGGGAAAGTGGCAAAAAGAGAGAAGCACTCATAGACATAGATTTAAACCATATGATCATTGTGATTTGAACATTAGTTTTATTAAATCCCTTTGTAAATAAGGACACTATATTATATATATATATGAATTTATGGCTGGCCAAATTAAATTCAGTGTTGTTACACTAAAATTTAACAAAAAGCTTTCTTTGGCTTTGAAACATATTCTCTATGACCTACCAGAAACATAAAGATTACTCTTATTCATCACAAGTGTGTGTATCGTGTTATTAGACTAGAACGTTGTCCAACACTCCCTTTTGTTTTATGCTGTAAAAATACTGCGGGGATTAGCTAATAATGAATATCAACAACAAAGTCTCCAACACTAATACATTTTGACTAAATTGTTTGAAGAAAACCCTGTTTCTTCACTTCAGACCAACTGCTTTCAAATGAACAGACACCTGAAAATTTCATCGATTTTTATATGAAACTCATGAGACATTACAGACAGACATTACATCAACATTGGTTGCACCAGTGGGCTGGTGTGAGAGCAATAGAAAGTAAATAGGTGTATCGGCCCCTAACCGAGATGAAACACCTAGTAGGGCAAAGGTCATCCCACCCAGAGTCCAGTCGGAGAGCCTTGGAGTCTCATTTCCTGGGAGAGGTCACAAAAACAGGCAGTTGTGTGTTATCCTCCAGTAAACGATTGTTTCAGTAAATTGACAGCCTCCCTTTAGTGCTCTTCTGTCAAACAGACCAACTACCTGAGAGGCCTTGGCTTATTGCTGGAATGATTCCAGGACATAAACACAGGAGCTGCAGAGAGAATCTGAGACCCATTTAACTGTTGAAGAAATCTGTAAAAAGAAATCCAAAACCTCTACATTTATGAAAAAACACATTAATAACACAAAGTAGAAAGCACTTGTGAACCAGGATGTCAGATAAATTATTTGAAGTTTGCACACACATTGGAAATCAGCCCCTTTAGAATCTAACTGGCAAACTGATTCAACCAGTGTGTAACTTAAGCCTGGGTCACACCGGTTGCATCCAACTTTTTAATCTCGGATACGTTTTTCTTCCATGTCACACTGAATCTGTGTGGATATTTTTTTCACTACTGTCTCTGTTTCCCACAAGCTGAAACAATGTCCCACATTTGACTGGGAAAGATTATAAAAAAACAGAAATGGCTACAAAGAAAAGCTGCACTTCAGTGAGCTGCTGTGCAGCATCTCAGACCAGAACAGATAGAAGATTTTAATAGGCCTATATTAAAATTATAATGGGAATTATACTTAAAGAAAATAACAAAATCAGCAATAATGGCTGTGGGACAGTTTATGTAGGTACTGGTTGAGGCAGTGATAGGTGATTTAGAGAGCTTCCTGCGAGGTTTGCCAATTTTTATTTTCTTTTTTTCATGAAGAGGGGAGACTGATAAGCTGCACTTACATGCACTGTCTGCTCCTTGTTTTGTTTTTGTGAGGCTTATAGAGGATCAGTATTTTACTTAATATGTTTTCAGTCCTCCTGAACTCCTAACATAAAGTATTCTTTTGAAAAAAAAAATGTTTTTATAGTTTATGTCCAGTCTGCCCCACCTGTTCGCATTGTGCAATTCCAAAACTGGGTGTTTTTTCTTATGACTGAGAGATTTTATTTTGTATTTTCCCCCCAAAAAGATAAGTTTTACTTTGTAACCATGCCTCTTTTTATGCAAGACCCATGAAAACACAAGACCCCTTGGAAGAAAAACATCTCTGGTGTGTTCACCCCCATTGAATTGCGATGAGAGCTAAACGCCATGACCACATATGACACAATTTTCTGTCGTATCAGATACAAAATTGGTTTTAGTGTGTTCAGGGCTTAAATCTATGTTTAGGTATTGCTGTTCTATGAACAAACAGCATCATGAAGACCAGATAAAGCATCAACCGAGACATTTAGAGCATTTTCTCCTCAGAAAATAGCAATCCAAGCCTCACCATGAGCATGGATCGATCTTATCTAACAAATCGTGTGAGGAAAGAGTTTGTATCAGAGTAAGCAGCCACGAAGCCCATGGGAACTTTGGAAAAGTTGCAGAGATCTGCAGTTCAAGCACAAAATACAATGTTGAAAAAAAATTATTTGGTCTACTTGGAGAAGAGAAAACAAGAATGGCACTTTAAAAAAAACATGTAGGCATACCATTTAAGGTCTGCTAAAATCATTACAGAGAACATGAGAAATGTTGAAGAACAGGCTCTTGTCAGATGAGAGGAAAAATAAAGTTTTTGCAAACCATAATGTGTGGCAGAAAACTAACACTGCATATCACCCTGAAAACAACACCTTATGGTGATAATAGCTTTTGGCAACAACATGTTTAAGGAATCAGTTGAAATAAAACGTACATTTTAGAGTGCTTAAGTCAAACAGATTAACTAAATCTTTAGAATCAGTTGCAAAACTTAAGAATGCATTATTACAGCTACTCTCCAATCTTGGTAATGCAAAAGAAAAAAAAAATCAGAATTTCCTGTTAAAACTATTACAAAAAAGTTTGTTTTAGCCTTCCTTTTACTCTGATGAAATACCAATAACTCTGACATTTATAGTTGCAGTTAGACAAAATATGAGAAAAATAAGGGTTTAAAAATGTATTTCTAGCATGCTTTACATGTCGACATTTCAAAGTAAAAATATATACAAAGAATGTCCAAAGATATGTAATAATATTTTCTTAATTACTTGCTTGTTGGCCAACCTTTTATCAAATCAAGTCAGTTCTAAAAGCTCCACCAGGTTTACAGGAATTCAGCTTACATGTTTTTTGTTGCTTTATTTTCTTTTGCAGTACCCTTAAATACTCTGAGTAAAACCCACAGTTAAAATGACAGATTGTAAAGAAAAGAGAAAACTGCACCACAATGAGAAAACACACAGGGATAACCACCTTAATACTTAAGAAAAAGGGAAAAACTGTTTTACCACACTCAGTTTCTTTTATAGATGTTCACAAATCAATGCATTTGCTCTTTCAATGGTTGGCTCTTTGCCATTGTCCTCATTTCTCTTAAACAGCTCTGCCAATACCACCCTGCCATTCTCCATATCCAGATTTTGACCTTCTCCTGCTGGGCCGTTGCACGGGGAAACAAATCTAAAAAACTGCCTTGAAACAGCAAAGTACAGGTTTGCTTTAATAACCTCATTCATAGGTTCTCGTCTTTTAAATGACTGTGGGCGAGTGATTAAAAAGATGTATAGAGAGACTTGTGATGTGGCTGAGTAGCCCTACGGCAAAATTCATGCCAGAGCTGTCTGTTGAGACCTTAGTGATTTGTATCCAGACCCCAGCCTGTCTTAGTTAATTTATTTCTTTTTCTATTAGAAACTAGAACCAAAACGTTTCCCAAACAGAGAAACTTCAATACCACCGAGTAATTCTTCAGAATGCCTGGCATTCTTGCATGGGTACCGTTTCTGTTCTATTATTTGATTCATTAAACGTATTGCGGCTCACTCTCCACTAAAAACAAGTTTTTCCAACAATAAAACATTTCACATGTACCTCTCAGTTGCTATTTATTGCTCTTCTTATTGGGGACATCAGTCAAACTTTTTACTGTCTGAAACAAAGAGGTTTTGGACTCAGATTCAACCATATAGATTTCGGCTATTCAAGAAAACCTGTATTTTGCTCTTTCGGGTTGGTTTTTTAAGCCTCTACTGCAATGACTTAACTCTGTGGTATTTACTTTTTCCTTGATCATTAGAAAATATTTTTGGATAATCTTATTTTTACTGTAAGATTAAATAAAAACCAAAGGAAAAGCAAGTGATGCATTTTATATGTGGATTTTTTTATACTGTAAAATTGATTAATTGGTTGATTAACATCTGGTTTCCAAACCAAAAAGGTTTAACCCTCCTATTTTACCTGCAATCTTACTCCAATTATTCCATCAAGGGTTTCGCATTCTCACAATGTTTCCTCACAATCTGTTTTGATTCAAATTGAGGAGTCTATGATGGCCAATCCAGTTTTCACCTCTGATTAGGCTGTTCTGAGACTTACATTTTTGTAGAAATCTGCTTTAATTCAAATTGATTTGAAAGAATCAATAGTTATCATTTGTTTTCGAAAATATGTGATGTTCTGGGTTGATGTGCAGTTTAAGAAAGTAAAGCACATCGGCCCAGTTCTGAATTCCTTAAGCTTCCTCCCTGTAGCTCAGAGAAAACACTTTAAAAACCTTCTGTTAGTCTATAAATCACTGAATAGATCAGCACCTCAATACAAAACATATTTGTAGCTAGTGTATCAACATCCCAGACCACTCAGGTCTTTTAGTGCCAGCCTATTCTGTACAACCAAAACTAGAACCAAACATGGAGAAGCAGCATATGCTCCGTTAACTGGAACAAACTCCCAGAAGACTGTAAAACTGCTGAAAGCCTGAGTTCTTTAGTCAAAGTTAAAAACCCATTTGCTTAGAGCTGCCTTTGGCTGTTGAAGTTAAATGTTTAATTGGGGTATTATTAGCTTAGGTTTGTAGTCCAACTTTTTGAATCACCCCATTGACTAGAATGGCTTCTATTTGCAACAGAGAGTAAAATGCATAAATTACAGCATTTGTGCATACTAGGAGTTAGTTGTCCACTTTCATATTGCCTTATTACTGTTCCTCTTACTGGAAAAGCCTTCTGACACAAAAACAACCCCACCCCAAAAAAACACATCTTAGTAACCATATTTTCAAGCTGGCTGTAGAAAACTATTACAAAACCAGGAGATACGGTGTAAGTTCAGAGAGCCTCATGTCATCTACTAGCTGTAAAACATTTCATCTTTATTTTCTAAATGTACAAAGACCTCTTTCAAATTTACATCCGTCACCACAAGAGACTATGGTTATTATCTTTGGGAACATTAAAGTATTTTTATATCTTCTCTATTGAATTATCATTAAAAGTTATTTTGAATAAAATCATATAGTGCAGCTCAGCATACATTCCTTAAAACTTTAGTTTAACAGCAGCAGTTGTTCTCTGTATAAAACTGGTCAAAACCCAGTTAAACCCCCCAGTTGTTCCAAAGTTGTTCGTTTTAATGCATACAGACAAAGAACATACGTACAACATCCCTCCCATCCCTGCTTACCTCTCCTCGGTGGCCCACATAGATAAAGGCACACATGGGCTGGAAGGCACCTGTACCACAAGCTAACAGGTGAGTGCGATTGTATGGCTGCAGAAGGCGAATAAAGTTGGCACACTCCGTCTGCAAAATAAATCCACAAAGACTAATTCAAACTTTTTTTATATCTCTAAAGTCAGCATGTAATTATGGGATCTGAATGTAAAAATTCAGTTAGATGTGTAGCTAAATGTTTATTGAATGTCAACAGTTCCACCCACAATTCATGATGAAAGAACTCTTTAATGTGCACAGACACATCAAGGTTTAAAAAGGAACAGCCAAGAAATACAGTACGTTAAATTAAAGTAATTGTTATCTTAATGTTGATAAGCTGTTTTCCAAGGTCTAAATATTTTTTTATGATGCTCATCGATAACGTTTGTCTCAGTAAAGGCCATGAAGAATTTAATCCGATAAATCAATAAAAGTTCCCAGAAAAGTGTTCATATCTGTAGCCACACGCTACCAGACATGCAGCCAGGTTCTGTTCAAAATAACCTGAGAAACAAAATGCTTTTATAGAGCAAATATGTCCACCCTTCTACATAAAATAAGACTCACTGACAGCAGGATAAATCTCAAAATATAGTTTGAAGAGTAAACGACAGTAAAAGAGAGTACGCTATAGAAATGTGAAGAGGACTCAAATTTTCTTAAGAAGAAAAAGAAGAGAAAAACAAGCACAACAGATGTTTTGCCTAAGGACACAAGTATAGTGATACTTTTACAAGGATTCAGAGGAAGTGGGGGTACGACCTCTCTATTTATCCTATCTGTAAAAACAGCAACTGGTCAAAGTTTGGCCTACACAGAAGAATCAAACTGCTGGTTTTCTATACCTGTAGTTAAGTGAGTCAAATATAACACAATTACTGTAAGTACTGTGTTGTCTGTGTGTGGTCCAAAATATTCTTAATCCAAAGGTTAAAAATTAGTTTAAAAGGATAAATACAATATGTTTGTCTTCCTCATACCATGATTTAAGTAAAAGCTGATTTATCTTTAATTGTATTATATTTAATTTAATTGTAACCCATCACAATAGTAATTTCTTATATTTGCAGTGTAATAGTACTTCCATTTTTTTATTTCTTTAACAAAGTAAAATAACTTAATACAAATTATTACAAATTGTAAAACAGGCTATAAATAATTATGAACTTTAAATAATATATTTGCTGCCACTGAGGAAAAACAACAAATGGAAGAAAATGAGAAAATACAATCTAGGTAAATGCATAAGAATCTATATCTACTATTCACACCATAGAGCTGCCTTTGGCTGTTGAATGAGATAACCTGAAATATAGTAGAGATTTTTTCCACTTTGCATTTCAACTACTAGTTATTTGTCAAAATCCGTATATGTACATGAGTTAGGTTGGGTGTTTGGACTGCTGTGCCTTGTTGTTATCAAAGTTTTATCAGAAAACTGCTGTTCGTCACTTCTTTAAGAGTTTTAAAAATTCTGTAGATGGGATATTAACCATGTTACAGATGGAGTTTACATTAAATACTGTATAACTCATTTTAACACCAAACAGAAAAAAATATATACTTTTTAGATTAGAATAGGAAAGTTTAAGATATGATAGGAAATAATTCTAATTAAAAACTAAATAACGTCATGGTTTTATGTTATTTTTAATAATATTGTTTGATTTGTATTGTCCAAATTTTCAAAGCTAGTTAAAACTTTGGTGATAAAGGTATTAACATAAGATGGTGAGTTAAGATGCTGATGATGAAGATGTAACCTGTGAAACACACAGGGGTTTATGACTAATTTCCATTTCAAAATATAGAACAAGATAAATCAAGAATAATTTTAAAGCCCCAGAGTAAAGGTGGAACACTAAATTTCTAATTTCCGTCTAGTTTAAGTGATATTACAGATGTTACTATGCTTGGTTTATTTCCAACAACCCCCTGCACTACCGCCATCCCCATACTGAAGATCTCTCCTACAATATGTCTGGTTTATCAACAAAAATGTGTTGAAGTCATTGACAATAATCTTACCCATTTAAAATTCAGAAGAACACTGATTTCTATCCCATTGATTCCAGTATACATTTACATTTTCTCAATGGCAGAACATCACAAGCAACATTGACTCAAAACCAATTTCTAGATAATTCCCTCTTGTTTAAATCCATGTAATTCAGCATCTTTATATTTTGTTGTCTTTTCAGGACAGCAAACCTCTAATGTCATTGCTCCACTCTAAAAATACAGGTTGGCCAATTATAGAGCACCTCAACACATGCACACAAAAATGCAACCTATACAACAATGACATGGAAGATGTCACCTCAGCATTCACCTCATGCATTTTATTAAGGATTTAATTCAGGTTCAATCTCCATCCAAACAGAAACCATATAACCATATAAATTAGAAATGTCCCTTTTATTTTGTTTATAACAGTGTGCTTGAGAATTACATTGTGAATGGAATAACATCAAGAACTACTTTAACTTGTTAATCAATTATTTTAATTAGTACTTTAATGATTACTTCTTCATTAACCTCACTAGACACCAGGAAACTAAATGTGTTAAATTTGCTCATATTTTTATGTTTAGTTTTTAGCCATTTTTGTCTATCAAACATCCTGGATTTGAAAACGCTTGTAATTTAAAAATGCTGAGTTAGGTTAGTGGTCTGAATTCTCTTGGGATTACATGTAAAAACTGATTTTAACTATTAGTATTGCAACTATGAAATATGTAGTTTTCAGCCACTGATTGTCTGTCAAACAAAAAAAAAAAGCAAACACTGTGTTTTTCAACAGAATGCACAATGTCCAGCTGAGCTGAGTCAACCTAACGTGTAAATCTCCCTCATGGTCTGCGAGAGAGTTGTCTTAGAGTTTTTAGGTTCCTTTGAGACCAAGGTGTGGAATGAAATGTTGAAAAGCTGAAATATGTCTCCAGCCTTCTAGTCTGGGATTTGGAGTATTTCAATTCTGTGTGGTCTTTTAGAGATGGGATGGCAGCAAAGGAAGGGTGGTTCAACAAAAAACGAAGTGGTCTGATTACTAAAACTCTTAGGGAGAAGTGTTCTTGCCAGAATTTAAAATTACAGCATAAATAGCCGATGAAAACAAAAGCCCACAATGTTCCTAGTATTTAGCTCCGGTTATTAGAGAAGATTGGCCAACCACAAATATGCCCGCACAGAAATATACGCAAACAGTAACATTGTTTATGTTGCCCACAAAAACCCTCTTTAGAGTTTTCCAACCAGAACAATTTGACATTTTAAATATTGTTTTATTCATTTTTACCACCTCATTCATTAACTAAAATAAATAGGATCAGTGCCATAATGTCAAAGCGGTTCTCTATGCCTCTACAACTCACACTGCTTAGAGTGAGTCTACTGTCAGTAATGTAAATTAATTACCACATAAAACAGAAACAAATGTGTTTCCACAAGTCACTCAAAGGTTTAGGCTCAGTTGAGCATACAATAGGAAAGTTAATTGGCTCTTGTCGAAGAAACAGTAAAGCAATCTATTTTTTCTTTTTCTTGGGGGGGGGATGTTTGTTTTTTACTGTAATCTCCGTTTGCCATTTAAGAAGGGATATACAGTGGGGAAATAAGTATTTAGTCAGTCAGCAATTGTGCAAGTTCTCCCACTTAAAAAGATGAGAGAGGCCTGTAATTGACATCATAGGTAGACCTCAACTATGAGA
>JAUZNJ010025323.1:21203-42387 GCA_034780135.1 Jordanella pulchra | reverse complement strand
AAGGTCTCCATCTAGTTTAACTAAGCAGAACAAAGTTAATGAAGAAGAATCCAAACAAATTCCTTAGAAGACTTTTCCTAAATGCAGTAAAACTGTTTTCTAAAGGAGGAAGAAACCTCATCAGGTTTTATAACTTATCAAATCTTAGGTTTCTGTATCTATTAGGTCTTCTATAGTCATCAACACACTTTTAATACACAGAGTTTGCTCACAATCTGAATTGATAATGTGAGATTAAGAAAAATGATTTTATTAAAAAAAAAAATAAAAAAAAGCAGGAAAAAAAGATCTTCCTGCTCTTACTATAGACTATAAAGCAGATTTAGCACAAGGAACTTGGCTTAATCCTTTACACTTTTTACAAACTACAAACTGATTACAGTAGATCTGAATAATTTACCTGCTGCTGCTGCTGTGAACTGAAATCGTTGCTTTGGACAACAGTTCATAATTATGTTCATGAAAACACATTCAAAAAAAGGCTGCTTGTGATACTGGAAAACAAGAAAATTCTTCTGACTTACCAACTAGAAAGACTAGTGGAATTGAAGAATAAAATGTGAATCTCTTCTGCTTTCCTATAAAAAAAAAGAAGAGTAGCAATAACCATGAAAAAAGAAATCATAAGAATATTTTAATTGTGCAGCTTGTTTTTCTGAAATGATGCATCAATGGGAGACATCTGGGGGGTTTTCCATTAAAAGAGTTCCTCTACCTTCCAAATGTTTCTCTGAGTTAAACTGACATTTCTTTCTCCTCAGAATTCACAGGTTTCCTGTCCGACTGACTACCGGACTCTGGTCTGACTTTATGATTGGATTCATTGTTCTGCTGAAAAAAACAAACTATTTCTCATCTTCTTCTATTCAGCCTGAAAAAACCTAAGGTTGTAGGTCAAACTCTGAGGTGATTGAAACTCATCAATTGAATCATCAAATCAGCCCCATTTAAAAATCAGCAACCCCCGCAGCATGACGTTACCACACCCAAGTTTCACTGTAAGCTCTCCTTGGGATGTGCAGAGATTTTTTCTCCATTCTGGTAGCTTTTATGAAGGCCTGGTTGTTTTTATTTTGGAGAAAATACTTGTCTTGCACTCCTACTAGTTAGTCCAGATATTCATGGGTAGTGATTATATTTATCCATGTTACCTGTAGGAGCATTCCCCTGTACTTGTCTGAAGCTCCTGTGGAGCTTTCAGTGTTTCTCCTTCATATCAGTTGTCCTTCACTGACTAATATCTTTCAACAGTAAGATCCCAACCTGAAATGAAGCCAAAGTCAGTCAGTAATAGAGTCCTACCATGACGGCTGAACTTTAGTTCTAGTAAATCACGCCTGCAACACGATGGCAGGTTTGAACTCAATAAGGATTGAAGCTGAATTTATGTCCAAATAAACTTCAACCAAGTATTAGTGTAAAGTGGTGCATAATAGTTTAAACAATGTGGACTAAAGGAAACATCCTGAACTCTGCATATTTTCTTAAATCTGACAAATTTAAGAAAACATTGATTGTAAATAGTTTGAACTGTTCTATGTATTTGATACATACACTTGTAAAAAACATAATGTCATGGCCGTCTTGAGTTTCCAGTAAGTTCTACAAGTCTTATTTTTCTGTGATAAGAGTGATCAGAACACAGACTTGTTTGTCACAAAAACAATGACCCAACTGTAGATTATCTGTTAAATATTCACTCTGATTCTTTCCTTTATTCCTAAACTGTTTCCTACATTAGAATATTTTTTCCACTGTTTTTAGTTACCAAACGGTTTTGTCTTTTTTTCATGAACATTTCTTTTCATTCATGCATAAAGGTAATTTGTTTTGAAATGTAGAAAATCTGCTGAACGTGATGTCAATCAGTAACCGTCTACATTTAATTGTCTCTATGAAAGGCTATTAATGGCAAAAATAAACACCCTAAAAAGGGACCAACATGTGTTCGCATGAAGGCCAGTTGTTGACATGATGCAGAGAAACAGCATCATGTCAAAGTAGGGAAAATACAAAAACATATAAAGGACGGCTGATCTGGAGCTAAAATAGAGGATGACTCTAAAGTTACAGACATCTAAACATAACTGCATGATTTACCCCCAAACGAAAATAGATTTATTATTTCCCTGTTAGCAGGTTATGCTCCTGCACAAAAAAATAGTAATATTAAAAATGAAATTAGTGTGAAAATCCAACAACTGCTCATGAAAACCCCAAACAATACAAACATCTCTTGTTTCTTCAAAACCTAAAGCAGAACTAAAGCTTCCTGTAAAGGCGTCATTTAAATGTCCAAAGGTTCATCTCGGTCCTCAAAAACAAAAACCATCTCAAATGAAAAACTGAAGACAGTTATAACCTTTTGGCTGTGATGAACAAGTATGTGACGCTATAATCTGAGCTTCCAGGTGCCAAAATTTCATACACTGGAATTTTATTATACATAAGATTAGAGAAACTTAAGATGTATAAAATACTTTTTGAAGAATTGTTTTCAAACTAGTATTTTGTGGGAAATAATTTCACTAAAATTAATTTTAGATCATCTTTTTAGAAGAAGCCAAAAGTAGTTAAAAACAGAAGAAGAAAAATGAGGCAAAATTGGTGGAAAATTTAACACACATGATGCAGTACCACTGCTCTGTGACAATGTAGGGTTAAAAATATCTCCCAGTTCTTATTCATTACATCCTATATTTTCCTCCAAGTTGAAGAAACATTCAATATAATTAATAGTTCAATAATTCAATATAATTAATTAGGAAGGTTTCCCTGAAGTTGATCTCAGTGATTAAAATCAAACAGAGAGAAAACTAAACGTCATTCATAGTTAGAAATAAATTACCCAACACTACAAATGTGCTTCAGATGTTTTTATAGTGATCAATATTACATTTTCTCTTTTCTTTAACATCAGTTATTACATACAGACAAGTAATATTGTGGTTTTACAACAAAACAAAAAACAAGTTTCACTCAACGTCCGCAAAATGTTAAAGCTTTGTTTTTATTTTCATACAATGTTTCTGTGATATGTGAATTTATTTACCCAAGAAATGTTGACAAAACAACTAAAGCTAACGAGACAATAAATATTGCCATTTTATTTCTTTTTTTTCGGACTCTTCAATAACTTCAGTGGGCATGCAGGGGAAAACAGGACAGCAAAAAAGCAACAGTTACAGATAATAAAAATATCAAGAAAAGCCAAAATCCTTAAAACAACTTAGCTCTCGATGTTTTTTAATCTTCCTTGTAAAGATGAAAAAAAAAAACACGTATTTTTTGTAGGCAATACCTGCACAGATGGAGCTTATTTTTCCATAAACACAGTGTTTTATGCTTCAAAGTAAATGCACTTTTAAGTGAGTTTACATCCAGCAGAAGAATGAATTATGTATCCAGAAAAATAGCAAAGCTCTGCTTTGGTACTTCAGACTCAATGCTGATATGCCAAATAAAACAATTCAATAAAATCTTTTAAAAAGCACCAAAACTAACATTTCAAGGACATACATAAGAGCAACAACTCCCGGAAAAAAACAAAAGAATACTGACATGTTTTGGTGCTTTCTGGTGCTAGTTGAGAAAACATTTCAGGACTGTGGCTGAGGGGAAAAAAACAACAGCTTAATAAAGATAAAAAAAAAATAAAAATAGGAAAAAGCCTACATCCTAAGGAATATATAAAGCTGCAAAATAAAAATAGCAAACACTGTATTTGCTGTAAATCTCTGGATTTCCATAACCTTAAACTTATTATCATATTCTGTTCAACTTAAGTTTCTTGCAGGTGCAGGTTTTGACTCTATATAACACATGATGCATTAGATGTTTCAGAAAACGAGTGTAAAACGGGTTAGCAAGTTATTTGACAGGGTAACCCTGGGTTCACGCAGATTCTGCATTCGTTGGAAGTTTGTTCTCCACTGCAAGCAGAAGCCGTTCTAGTCGATGCTGCATCTCCCACAGGCTCCTTGGTACTGCAGCATGACGAAGGGCCTTGATACGACACTGATCCTACATCCATCTAGAGTGGATCACTGCACAACACGATTTGTGAAGCAGCCATAGAAGGTGGTGAGTGTGAACCCAGGGATGGGGGGGGTTATTAGACACACTAGTGTTATTGATCACTAAATATTTACCTTCAGAATGGTTTCATCATCAATATGTAAACCAGTTACAGTCAGTGCTGGTTGTTAATGAAACACTGGTATAAACTATTTCAGTGAAAAAACACGTTTATACGAACCGTAATCCGTCCCAAGAACTCGGTTCTTCTTTGGTTTGTAAACAAGATGATCCCATCATGGCTTTCTTCCGTTAAACAGGGGTTTACATACGTTCAATAAAACACACTTAATATTTCACTTTGCTTTTAGATTCTGACTGAGAACACATTTTAGGCACACTGGTGTTTTCTTAGCACGGACGGCTTAACAGTGAGAGATGCACACCGCAATACTAACCAGGCTGTCTGTCTGTATGGAGGGTCAGATGTGTCTGCTGGACGCTGCAGGAAGGACAAATCTCTATCATGTTCTTAATGTTTTCTTTGTGACTTTTACAGACCCGGAACAACGTGACACTTTGTACCTCGCTGGAGCTGAGCTCTGACGAAAACATGGTGTCACGGGAAGGGTAAACAGCAGATATAAAACTGCTTTTGTTACAGCTTCAGCGACTATGGGGGCTGTCAAAAGAGACATTGTGAAGTTTTCACAAAACACAAAGGTGTCAAAACGACTAACATTCAAAGTGTTGTGGAGACATTCGCCCATGTTCTCCCCCAAGCACGTCTCTAGTCTTTCCTGTAAATGATTCTTCCTCTTCTAATACATTCATTTGACATAACCCTGCCAGCCTTGCTTTGCCAGGGTAAAAAAGTGCAACACAACAACATACCAACCATCAATTGTTTTGTTTCCTTTCAGATTCGCTGCTGTCACTCAGTTTTTTCACTGTGCGGAACGTTTCTGAACTTATGCAAACAATCTAAGCCAACAAAGCATTTCCTGACTTACTGTTCAGCCCATGACCATCTCAATGAACAGATTTTATCTCTATATAGATGTCTATATTTTTATTTTTTAACCGCTCTTCTTGTGAGTGTGGAGGCCTCAACATATTCTACACAAACAGGGACATTGTTCCTCTTCCTGGGCCTCAGTCTGACAGTTCTTGCAGCCTGTGTTTGACACATCAGCTGGGTTCATTATATACATTAACTGCAGACACGTGGACCTATGAAGGCTTTCTAAGAATTGTGCACTTGAGTCTTTGTTAATTATAAAATACTATATTTTTTTGTCATTTCAGGTAATAAAAATCCAACATTTTTCTCTGATCTCTATTTTTCCAAACTCTCATCTTTGTGGGCTTCAAATATTTACAAGGACTTTCTAAAGTATCCCTATACTCAACGTTTCATATTCTACCATATTCTAACAACCATCTTACTGTATTTTACTGGGATTTAATGCAGCAGAACAACAGAAGGTAAAGCAGAATTCTTAAACGTGTATCTTTTAAAAACACCAGTTTGTGATACTTTATCACTGAAAAAAATCCAAATAAAATACTGTGACAGAAGGTGAAAAACGTTGTGGGACGTGTGTGGCTCAACTGAAGTGTTTGGGGGCAATGACATGAACAGCATGTATAGGAGAACTAGATTTTTTTTTTTCTTCCTAAAATCACTGAAGAGAAGAGAAGCTGTTAAAGGAATCTGAAAAGTCACCACTTCTACCAAGTAACGTCACTGACTGTGGTAAACGATGGTCTTAGCTGCAGGACGGACGCCAGCAAACACAAGCTGAGACCTTTCAAGGTTCAATTCTACCTAAGAGGAAAGTGAGTCTGGATTCCTTTCTGTCATTTCATAAACTTTACCCTAAAATCTGCTTCATGTACCAGGTATCACCAGGAGTTAAACTCTGAAGATTGTTTTTTTTTTTTGTGAAATGGGCAAACGTTGTGTTTGGAGTCCAACATAAAGGAAGGAGTGGCTGAGTGGAGGAGTTCTGCAGGGTGTGTGCAGATCCGGGCTTAGCAGCCCTGTGTGACGCTCTGCATGTGTTTGGCGATGCCGTACACGTAGGCGATGTCCGGCCTCTTCTCCGGGTCGGGGTTGATGCACATATCTACCAGGTTCCTCAGCTGAAAAATAAGGGACGGCACAATGATTAAGAGGTAAAGCTTATAAAAGTTAATGGTGCTTTACTTTTAACATTAATAACGAAATGAACAAACATCCTGCAGGTTGTTCAAACACATCAGTAACCTAAAAACCAGCAGCCATAGGTGCACTGATTGCACACGGTGCCGCTCCACCTCCAGCTGCTGACATCAGGTCCACCAAAGACCAGAAGCAGCAACTTCTGGTTATTATTAAAGAAACACATAAGAAAAGATGCAATGGAGATAAAAAACCAAAACAACACGTCTACACGAGGTCGCTATGGTAACCGTGTGTCGACTTCCTGGCTGCTGTTGCATGATAGTTGAGTGTGTGTGGCGGGCGGGGGGGTAGAAAAGTGAGAGAAAGATGCAAATTCAGACGGTCTGAGAATTAGTCGCACGGAGTGGAGACGGAGGGCGTGCAGAGAGGCAGATATGTAAAATATTCATGCGCTTCTTTGCATGGTGAGTGGGGGGGTGTCAGGTGGAGGGTGTGGGGGGGGAGCTAGCGAAGGAAGGGGGTGGCGGAAAGTAGGGGAAGCGTAGACGGAGATGGTTAAATGACACAACAAAGATGAGCAGCTGACAGTTTGCTGCCGATCCTTCAGGAGCATTGTTTACATCCAGACAGGCGCTGCAGGCACCCCCCTCATCTCCATCTCTCCATCGCCCCGTCTCCCGCTCTATCATTCCCGCTCTCTTTCGCTTTGTCTTCCTTTCTCCAGGATGGGGGTGACATGTGGGGTAGCGCTGAAGCTCAGCGTGCTGTGTGAGTGTGTGAGTGCAGAGAGCTGCTCCTACAAATATACACTTAAGTATTTTTATATAAAAACACACATGAAAGCTGCTGCAAAGGCCTAAATGACTTCATTGATAGCTCCTATTAGCCTAATGAAGAAATTACTGAGGTAGAATAAAAGATTAGGTTCTACAGGGTTTATAATCCGGCTACAGGAGTAAGAACAGGAAAACCTTCAATATAAAAGGAACTTTAATGACTGAATGTGGGTTTTTTTGTTTCTTGGCTCTCAATGCTGTGATAAACATTTAAAATATTATTAGTTTTTAAAAAAACAAGAATCTACACACTCAGCAGATGTAGGCTGTGCTGTAGGTGTGTGAGATTTGCTTTGAAGGCCAAACAGATGCTGCATCTTTATAAATGTCGGAAGTTTCAAGCTTCCTCCTGAGTTGATCAGAACCGGTTCTGCTTCTACCGTTCAGAGCTTCACCACCTGGTAGGAACCAGAGGTCCACAAAAGGGAACAAAACAAAACTCCCTCTGTTCTGCAGGCCAAGGGCCAAGAAGATCCACACAGTCCAGATACCAGCTCTTCTTTTTACTACCATCTTCTCTGCTCTTCTGCTCCTAGTGAACCGACAGAGACGGAGGAAGACTTTCTTCCCTCCATTCATTCCTCTGCTTGACTTCTTCACCAATCCCTAGCTGTGACTATTTGCACCCGTTCTTACTTATTACCAATCTAAATATCTATGAATATGTATACATAAACCCCTCCCCCAAAAAACACATCCAGATCCAAAGTAATCTTTATATTTAACTGGTTTTTCTGAATGGAAGCAACATCAATGCCTTGGAGATGCTCAGCTAGAGTCCCAACATGAATCAAATAGGACATCAGTGAATTGAGCCAAGGACTCGCTGAAGGCATAGATCCTAAAGACTTGGAGCTTACAGCTAACGACAAACACTGAAAACATCCCAGGAGGAAAATGAAGAGATGATCAGCAGCTGGAGGAACGGTTCAGTTGCTTTAATAACTATTATGCCATTTTGTTAGAATCTAAATAAAAAACAAACAAAAAACTATTATATTTTTTGAAGGATGCCATTTAGACTGTGCAAAAAAAACATACATTTGACAAAGAACAAACTTTCCAATTAAAACAAAAACCAACATATCAAATAATCTTTATGAGTTTTAATGTAAAATCATCAAACACAGAAGAATAAAAAGTAAAACCTACAGAATAAATCCATGTTCTGCCTTTTCATCTTAAATCAGATCAGCTTATTAAACCTAATGGTTTAACAATCTGATCTGTTAAAAGACAAACTGTAGCATATAATGAATCTCATTGAATCAAACTATATTTTAATGTTTTATTTTGTTGTTGAAAAGACACTTTAAATAGAAAAGTTGACTTTTATTATTAAACAAAACAAACAACAGTCTAATTGTAACAGTTGTCATAATAATACCTTATTCTTTTGATTTCTTTATTACTGTTAACAATAAATAATAGTGACACCAAAAATGATCAAACAAAATGTTCCTTGCATTTATAAACCATAAACACAACATTTATCTGTCTAATAAAATAAAACTGAATAACATTAAAAATATCTATGTTTTATTCCAATTGAAGGCTAAATATTTACGGAAACAACTGTTCTCTCTTCTTGACCTTAGTTATGAGTTGTTATTATTTTCATTGCTTTAAAGCTTGCAAAAAACAGTATTTGTATTTAGAGAAAAATCAACAATTGGGTAAAACCTGAAAATAAGTTTATTGTACTAAATGTAAAAGACTTCTCCCCCATATGTCTGTGGATAAGTCAATAAGTTTTACTAGCTGCTTTTAGTACAGAATCAATTGTCTGAAAACATTTGGATGAAAAGGAGCTTCCAGCCACATGAGGATGACATGCTAACAAAAAGCCACAAAGATTCTCATGCTTGTCATCGGTAATCAGCCGAAGGGCAAAACTTAACCAGAAGTCTGTCTAGGTTTCATTTTATGCACCAGGAAATCCTCCTCCAGTAAAGTCGATGATTAAACTATGATTTTGGAGAAACTCAAGCCCACGTAGTCTGACTCTCCTATAAAGCCTGACCATGTGTTTTTCATATATAAATCTAATTTCTAAATGGATAAAATCCCCCCCCAGTCTTTTGATCAATTGTGCACTGTGCACTGGGTCAGACAGATGGGTGGATTTTACCAAAGTAAAAAATGTAAGAAAAAGAAGGGAAAAAATGTCAGTAAAGCATGACTCATGCTTATTTTTAACTTTTAGGAAACCATTATTATGAAGTCCTTTAAAAGTCTGTGTCTTTTCCATGACATAGCAGAAAAAAAGACAGCAGATGACAAAAGCAGTACTTACCTCTTCTGAGTAGTGATCTGCAGGAAGAGGGGGGTAGTCGCACTGCTCTATCTTCTTGCAAAGCGAGTAGAGATTCATCTTATCCCCGTAGAAGGGACTCTGTAAGGCTGCCATCTAAAGCACAGAGATGTAAAGAAATAGAGGAGACATATAGAGAGAAAGGAGAAACAGACAAGAGGCGAGTCGGTGAGACTACAAAGACAAAAGGGAAGTAAAGCACTCAAAACTCTCAACAGGTGGTACACGCTGCTCCTTGTGAATCAGTCTCTGCACAGCTAACTGTTCTTGAGCCATGAGGCTTCAGACAAAAAGTTGATACGTCTAAAGGTTTTTTACACAGCAGATCAAGGCACCGTTAATTTTCATGAGTCAAAATAACAACAAAAAATCCCTAAAATGTTCCCTGACAGATGATTTCTTCTTCCTGATTTCAGGTACTTTTTCTTGATTCTACATAGACAAAGCTGAATTAAGATGTGATTTGCAGCTTAAAAAGCTCGTTTTAAAAGGTGAAAAAGGAAGGATATTGCAGTTTCCTGGAGCAGCAGGATGTCAGCATCTAATCTAAACACAATGCGAACAGAAAGCATCAATAGTCCTGCTGTAGAAATACTTTTATGGAGAACCACACAAGTTTCCAATGAAAGTAAAGAATCAATGCTTTTGGTTCGCATATGGGGCTAAAACATTCCCTTCTTTTTGTATTACATTGTCTATGTGATTATGTCCTACCTAATTAACTCACCAATAAATATGCCCAAGGATGCTTTTTGTAACAACAGAGTTAATGCAAAGAAAATCATAGTTAATTAATGCAGCAACAGAAAAACCTCCACTCATCCCTGGTCTCCTAGAAAAAATGCTGCTTCTGGCTACATCTACTGGCTGGTTATTGAAACAACTTTGTCTGGTTTCTTAACGACTTCATTAATCTTAATCCTTGTTTGAAACAACTTAGTGCTACTTTAAAAAAAAGGAACGTCATAAAAACATCAGGCGCATAAATGTCCTGAGCGTACTGCTTAGGTCGTTGTGATGCTGATATTATGAAAATCAATCCTTCGATTATGTTACATTTGCAGTGTTGTGTGGCAACATTAAACAGGATTCAGGCCATTGAATAAACAGCCATTATTCATAGTTTCTGGTTTTCTTTTGTCGTTGCTTCTACTAATAGGCGACTATCCTGCATAACTGTTCAGATCCAAATGTAGTTAAAAATATCAAACTGAAATCAACCTTGATGATAGCTCCAGAAACTATCGATAAAATCAGAAGGAAAACCAAGTGCCAAACCTGCAAAGAGCGGCTTTAAAAGGAAAAAAAATACAAGAGAAACTTCACGGGTTTAGCAGAAGACAGAGGGAGTTTTTACACAATATTTTCTCAACTACTTTTCAGCTGTCCTCGTATTGTTTTGGAGACAAAAGTAAGTGTTTGATGAGCTGCTAATTGGGAGTGTGAAAGCTTATGAAGAGGAAATTTTCACATGCGAGTCAAAATGGAGTCTTTCCATACAGAATATATCAGCTCGATGTGAAGGTGCCATATTATAAAATGTTTGGCACCACAGAGAGAAAATATTTGTGAGAGTTGGACCAAGGAAAAAATGGGGCTGCAAGAGAGATGATGCACTTATAGAATAATCTGGATAATAAACGTAGAAACAGATAGATAAGCACAAGTAGTTTTACTTCAAAAAGTGTGAACACAGATTCTCAAGAAACACTGATCCAGGAGTACTTTCTTTGAGAGAATGGGCGAAACCTCAAAACCAGGTGCAGAACGATGCAACTACAGCACCTGAAATACTTTGTGTAGAACAAAAATATAATGAAGACTGAACACTGTGTCACATGAGCATAGCTAACAGGTGAAGGAATGGGCCAGGTGCAGTTTCATGGAGTACAACAGTACAATTTGAAGGGACATTTTACTTTTAATTTCTCAGTGACTAATGTGTCAAAAACAACCTTGGAGGAGGAGAACTTCTACTGGGAAGGAAAACAAACTGTTGGACTTGCACTTAAAGACCAGGGGCAGCTATTTTTATAAGCTCACTCTATAAGTGTGGCTGTTGTTTAAATAAGTACTCTGCAACGTTTCTTTAACAAACTTATTTCTACTATCTAAAAATCCTCATGTCTCCAACTTAAAACAGCTTTGGTATTTCTTTGGTATATAACGGCAGATGTCTGAATTAATGTTTTATGCAGGAAGTCAAGAACACCGTCTCTTTGGACCCTGTCTTTTCTGGACAATTAATCATTTATAGTCAACAAACACTTATTCAAAACCACATTAATAAACTGGCCTCAGAAAATTACAACAAAAAGACTGCAGCCTAGTGAGGCTGGAACAGCAGGTGGCTGAGAGTATTTAGTGAGAATTTATTTTAAGATTCAATTATGTGATGAAAATAAATGACTTGAAAGTTCAAATTAGATTCTAGGCCTTATTGGGTGATATATTGGAGGAACCGCAATAAAATAAATGTCATTTTATTCTCTGCTAACTAAAAAAATAAGCTGTGTCTAAATAAAACACAAATGCTCAGAGTCTTTATTTGATGAATGAAACCCATTTTCTAATAATATATAAAGTTTGGTGAAGAATGATGATGGTTATGTTTAATGATTTTTATGTATCAAAGCTTTTCCGTCAAATTGTTCATTTTATCATCTGATTATCCTAAAAAACAAAAATCAGTCTGAGGGGTAAAATCTCTATCAGCTTCTAAACTAAGTATGAGACACCGACCAACCTCACCATAAAATATAAAAGGCCCTGCTTTTGTAACAAACAAAGTGAGGATCATGGGGGCAACACCAACATTTCACTTTTTGTTGCACAGACAGGGAAGAACAGGAAGTAATGTGTGTCAGTAGGTCTAGGAAAAAAACAAATATGGACAGGTTGACTTGTCAGCATAGTGGATATTAAATAATATTTCAATATGATGCATCTGTACAATATTAACTATAAAAAATGTACCGAGCCCAGAAATCAATTCAAAGGAGGGAGACCTTGGGGTTCATCAATGTCCAAACAGACCTGTCAGGATCAAAGAACGGGACGGGAACAGAAGAAGAAAGCTCAGCTGTTTTCAAATGACCAGTTTAGCAATGATTTTATTTTACTACAAAGAAGAGAACAGATGGATTTTAGTTGTTTTACTGAGGTCTAACACTCGTTATAGCTTTGTAGAAAATAAACCCCCCCAGTGTATATTTTGAATTATATTAGTATCTTTACACCCAAATTTCTTTAAAAGCAAGAAATAGACGGAAACACAGAATAAAAGGTAGGAAAAAAAAGCAGGCAGCAGCAGAGACCAGGAGGCAAAGGGTTAAACAAGACCCCCTCGTATTTTCATGCATCTTCTGCTTTTGACAGATGAAAAATGTCAACTGTCCTGTTTGTATTTGCGAGTTTTTGCACTATTCATCTGCTTCATTAGTGCCTGCTGCTCCTAGCCCCTGACAGCTGCCGGCCCCCTGCTCTCAGAGCGAGTACACACACACACACACAGGCATAAAGACACATACCCACACCTACGCACACACACAAACAAGAAAATACACACTTGCTCCTTTTTCAGACTGTTTCGTCGCAACGGTTTAGATGATTGACTCACTCGCTGACCTCTGAGGCCCTGGTGTGTGCGTATGTGGGTGTGTGTGTGTATCCTGTATTTGTGTGTGCACAGTTCATTGATATTCGGGAAAGACACACTGCACACGCATGCCTGCTGTCTGTCTAAGGGGTGTGAACTGCTGGTGGCAGAGCACACATCTTAGAAACCACACACACATTCGCTGCTGTACTGCAGAGTACTCCTCCCCCGATAAACATTACTAGATTCACTCAAATGTCACGACTAAAACACAATCCATAACTGTTACTGGAGAATAAACCTATGAATGAAGCCAATTCTCAAAGATCCAGCTGAACTAATGTAGAAGCTCATTAAAACAACAAAGTTTAGTGATCTGATCTGGTGCCTGAGAAAAACTCAGTTACTTAAAGGGTTTCATCATAAACTTAAATCTGGACCTTTTTACAGCCAGTGGAAAAGATTCATTCCTCTTTTATCAGATGGTGAACCAAAGCTAATTGTTGTTAGCTTCTGCAGTACCACAGTTGAAGCTTAACTTCTTTCCTTTAACGTTGCTCTGAATCATAGTTTTCATAAGTTTTAACAGAAGCTTCAGAGGAATTAATGCTGTGTTTGTTTTTTGTTTTTGGGGCTGGAAGCAGGCAGATCTCACAACTGGCAGTGAAAGATGGATGAAATTGCTAGCTTTACCTTTAAGAATATAGTAGAGGGTTTCTTGTAACAGTGGTGGATAATTTATTTGGAAATCCTGTTCATTCAAAGTATTATATGCTCATTTATATTTATAAACTAATAACTGCTTATACTATCTGTACCAGAGGTGTAGCAAGCTGCGTTTCCTCGCTGTGTTTTCTAATGCTGCTGCTGTCATATTAGCCTCCGGCTCAGATTCTGGTTCGCTCTGGATGGTTCTGACCCGTAATGTGTGATGACTCCATATTCCTTAGCATCACTACCTTTCCAGACTAGATGTTCTGGAACAATCATCAGTGTTTCCATCCATCTCCATTATAGAAGGCTGAGCTCGCTCCAAAAGTTGAGCTAGCTCCTTCTGACGCCAGCACACACAGAGACTAGCTATAAATCAGAGTGCTGCTGAGGAGCTACTGAATGCACGATATCAGAGTAAAAAATAACCCGTTTGATTCATAATAAATCATAAAACCTGCTACATGATTTTAAGGCTAAATTAGATTAGATCAGTATCGTGTCAACATGTAATTTTCCTAACTTGTTTGTTTTTGACCAGAAGTGTTTAGAAACAGCCAAACTTGATTCTGATAGAGGAACTGTGAAGCAAAGCTAAAACTGAGGGTAAGGCAAGGCAAGTTTATTTTCATAGCACAATTCAGTACATGGACAATTCAAAGTGCTTTACATGAAATAGACAATGGAATAGAAGAAAAATAAAAGTAGATTAAAAGCAATTAAACATTAAAAACATGGATAAAACAGCTAAAATATTTGGAGCACAACCTCAAATTAAAAGTACCTCAGTTAAAAGTTTACCTTCAACAGTCAAAGGCAGCTTTAAAAAAATGGGTTTTTAACTTAAAACTCAGGCTTTCAGCTCCTCTACAGTCTTCTACAGCCTCCAGATAAGCAGAGCAGAGGAACTAAATGCTGCTTTGGTAATAGCAAAACAGACCTTCCAAACTAAAAGACTTGGAAGACATGAAAAATGATGACCAGGGATTATAAGGGTTTGATTATGACTGGTTGATTTCTTTTTCAAATTCCTACTCTGCTGGTTTATGTCATAATTTGTCTAATTTACAGTCAGAAACAACTTTCTGGGATTTTAAACATGTTGTAGCACTGAAGTGAGGTTAATGTTGAAGCGCTGAGCCAAGTAAGGTTATTAGGATTAATAACTATTACTTAACCAAAGTGAGGTAATAGTAATGTTTTTAGTAATAGTGAATAACTGCACAAAATATTGCAGTTCTTTAGACTGTAAACGGATTTAGAAATGGTCAATAATGCATATTGCAGGGGTGCTCAAGTCCAGTCCTCAAGAGCTCCCATCCTGTATCTTTTAGTCACATCTTTTCTCTAACAAACCTGAATCTAAAGGCTCATTTAGTTCAGCAGAGGAATGGTAACGAGCCACTCATTTAATTCAGGTGTGTTAAAAATGGGGTGCATCAAAAAGTTACAGGCTAGTAGCTCTTGAGGACTGGACCTGAGCACCCCTGGCATATTGTGTGGAAAAATAGTGCAGATTTCAAATGTCAAACAGAAGAGAGGATTTCTCTTTAAAATCCGTCTCGGGTTCTCTTTAAATTGCAATAATTCTTACGCTTTTAACTTTGAAGAAGCAGTGCCGAATAACTGCGTGGTCCTCAGTGAAAGTCTTTTAAAACATTTTTACAAGGCTATGAGTGACATCAAGCTCCATCTGTAAAATAAGATCTAAAAATAATTATTTATCCTTTACTAAAAAAAAAATAAATTGGAAAAACCCACAAAGGTCCTCAAAAAAAACGATTAAAGAAAGACTCATTCATTTCTAGCTAACTTTCCGTGTTATTTTCTCCACAGTCCAGGCATGCAGAGCTATCGTCACCGTTTTAAATGTCTGGATGAGGGCTTTCCATTTTAATTACATTGATCCGAGGTTCAGACTCCTGCTCGTCTCCCTGTGCACCAATTAGAAAGAGCTACGAAAAGCAACCATCTTCCTCCTACCCCCATCATCCCAGGAGTGTCCACATCCCGAGACTAAATGGCTTCTTACAACACGTCATTTTTAAAACCACCATATTATATTAAAACACTAACAAAATAAACTCCTAAATGTTAACAAGCTTTCATGTGAAATAAACATATGCAGCAGGATTTTACACAGGCAAACTGAAATACTACAATAGAAATGTAAAAAGCAGGAGTTCTTAGATGGCGCTAGTTGTTCATGAGTCCTTACATGATATATTAATCAAAGTAATAAATCACAACGTTGGGACCGTCATTAGGCATAAACCTACACCCAGTGGAGCCAACAGTGTCCTACTTTAACACACTAAAATGAGGAAAAAAGAGAGGAAGAATGAAAGGGATATGGAAGTTAAAAGCATCAAATTGTTAAATTTGATTTAATGTTGGAAGAAAATCTTTTTAAGAATATTTTAACAAAAGCAAATTCTAATGCAGCCAATGGAAAATTTGAGTTGAGAAAATCAAGGATAAAGTTTAACATTTTCAAAAGAAAAAATCAGTTGGGAGAAAGCAAGAACAAAAGAAACACCTTTTCAAGCTCTTTTAGTGTAAAAATAAAAACCTTTCTTTGGGATTAAAATGTTACAATACAAACCCGATCAGGAAGCTGTTTTTAAGCAACATAAAAATATCCTTAATAGACGTCTTAGATAATGCAAAACCACATTTTATTCAACACTGATGGCAATTTGAACAGTCATGTGACTTTCTGACCGTTTACTGTTTCAATGAGGGACCATTCTCTAAATACATGTTAAAATATCCTTTATATAAATACTCTTATTATTGAATATTTAGAAATCAGAAATAGTACTAAAAAAAGCAATATATTAACAGTCGTTTTACACAGACAGGGAACAAGAATGATAACATGTTTAAAAACTTTAAGTGCGAAGCATCAAGCCTGAAAATAGCTTCATCTTTTCATAACATTAAAGACACTTAATAAAAACGAGATTTTCAGGCTGAGGTAAAAAGCTGTTTCAATGCTTTCATGACCTCTGGAGTAACCTCCATCAGCTGGACGTCTCTACTAGCATTTATCACTTTGAAATCAGAGTCTGAAAAGCATTGTATGTTAATGTTGGTACCTTCAAATTATTGGTAGAAGGAAGATTAAAAAAAGGAAAAGGGAAAAGATCTTTTAATTATTTGATTTTTTTTTTTCAATGACTTTAAAGTTGTATAAAAAGTAGCAAAATGTTCTTTTCTTTGTTCTGTTTTTTATTCAGTTTGCAATCTGTCAGTCAAAATCGGAATAAATACTAATGTGGAAAAGATTTGATCAAACAAATCAAAGATAAAAGTACATATTGTAAATATAAATCAATGTAAAAAAAATCTATTAAGGATTTATAGATTTAAAAAAAAACAATAAGGATTAAAGGGAGCCTTAAACATTGTATTTAGATAACAGACATGTTTTATAGGACAGAAAAAAACCCTATAAGCACCGTACAAAGTAAAACCACAGAGGCATCTCATCACATGCGAACACCAGATGCTGAGAGCTCCAGGTTTTGGGGTCTCATAAAACCAAGACCGAAAACAAGGCGAGAGGGAAGGACAGAGCGAGCTTTGGATGCCTTGGTTTTAATACAGGAAGAAAAGACATCCCTGGTAATATGTTCAAAATTGTATTTAGCTATAAGCCAATGCAGAAAAGAAACCCTGACACATCTTTTCAAAGAGGAATCTAGAAATGTTTCAGTAAAATACATCCCCTTCTACTGAAAACACATTCAGCGTTCAAGGTCGGCTGAACTAAATCTATTGCGGTATTGACTGTAACCAGGAGTACAAGGAGGCCCTGGCTTTGTCCAGCGCCATGTGACCAAATCCTGTGATTTACTTCCCCACTCTCCATGGGATACATCCCAACAAGCACCCCTGTTTAGCACGCCATAGTGGGTTTGGGTGAAGGGCAGTGTGCGGGGTCATGGGATGTAATAAGGTTGGACATGAAGAGAAAGGGATCAAACAGAATGGAAGATGAAGATGGACGCAGATACAATGGCGAGGTATTGACAGGCAGACCCTTCGGACCTCAGCTCAACCCCCGGGCGTAGGAATGAAAAATGCAGGCCCCCTCAAACGGAGCCGCTTCACACACAAGGAATGAAAATCCCTGCACTCATTCATAGATGGGAAAACGCACCAAAAAAAAAAAAAAAAACAGCCCAATCTTCATTCCCAACTGTGCTTTGCTAGTGAAATCAATGAGGAACAAAGGAATCAGAAGTGGATTTCTATGTGAATTCCATTTGCCTGGAGGTTAAGTGAGGGGAAGAAGGCATGTGGAAGGGAACTTTACAGAACTTAGAGAAAAGCAGAGAGGAATGCAGACTCAAGTTCTGAAAAAGATGCTACGTACTGTGGAGCCGTCTTGCTAAGAAAAGAGGGAAGCACGAGCCTGTTCTTCAAAGAGAATATGCATGGTGTGGAGAGTATCGCTCTGGTAACAATAAGAATGTAAAATCTTTATCTCCACAGGCTTCTTGGATGACTCACCTTGACCTGATGAGGGGGAACGCCGACTCTACTCTTGTACCTGTAACAACTTCTCTCTAAATGAAAACCCCCCATCATTCTCTTTGCTACAGAAATCCATAACCCAACTCTCCCTATTTGTTATTCTCTCTTTCCACTTTTCTACTTTTCCCCAATCTCTAGTCTTCGGTCTCCTTTCGCTTCAGTCTCATGACTTTTTCTGCCTATGCCCTTAACCTTTCTTAGTTTTCTTTATAGATTCTCAAACTTCTTCGCCCTACATCTCGATTCTTTGTCTCTCAACCTCCTCTGGGAGCAACAAGTCTCTACTATTTTTTTATCAGTTTTTCTCTCCAGATTTCTTCCTTTTTTTCCTCTCTGCTCGGTTTCAGTTTTTACGATTTAGCGCAGATTTTGACCAAAACATCAAAACTCATATGATTGTAATAATTTCTTCAGTTTCACAAAAAAAGTTTTACAGCTTGATTTTACAATGAAATGATTATAAATACTTTTAGTAAATACCAGTTTCTGGTATTTACATCAGACCAGACATTTCTGATTTTTTCCAAGTTTCAAATCTGATTTTAAGGAACATAAGAGATATAAGATAAATTAAGTGGTGATAGTTCTAAATCTAACAAAACACAAATGTTTTACCAGATTATCTCCATTTATACATGATCAAATGTTGCTCAACTGTATGTGATATTTACTGAATAAAGCACAAATAACACTGATATAGACTAAAAATATTCAGTTATTCATCAGATTCCTTTTTAAATGTTGGAAAAAAATAGAATAAAATCATCTTTTTGAAGTTTACTTGCTGACAATCGACAAGAGCTGATCAAGGGAGAATTGATCAGTGCAGGTTAAACTGTAAGAAGGTCATCGTTGGCTTCTTTCAGATCATACTTTCACTGTGATCCACCATAGGAGGTCAACTCAAAGCCATCCACTGGGACTTTGGTTTGTTCCTGTGAGTGTGATCCAGTGATATGCTGATAAAGCACCACATGATCCTCCATGCTTCATCTGATCTGACAAACACCACCGCACATATTAACATGTTAAGGATGGACTCTTCTTCTGCATCTAAAGCACAACGGATCATGACACCAACTTCATACAGTTTTCAGGGGAAATCCCTGATATATATATATACCATCTTACAAGCACTGCCAACTTTAGGCTCCCCTCCTTCATTTGTACTATACCCCCACCCTCACAGATGCTACCTTTAGCATAACAGTAGTTATCATATCAGTTGTATCAGAGTGTTTTTCATCCACTGTTCAATCCTTATGAGATAAGTCTCTTAACTCAAGCATGTTTTTACAAAATAGGAGTCTCAAACATAGATCGGAGTTTCCAGCTTAAAACACTCACCTCGATATCCAGGACTAAAAATGAAAGCTTACACCTCACATAATGACCTTTAATCTCCTGTGCTAAATATTTAGCTTGTGAATAAAAAATGTGACATAAGAATAAACAGAAACTTTGAAAGTTTGAGTGAAATGAGTGATCAGATTTTAATGAAATAAAAAATGGGTCAAATAAAACAAAAAAAAGAACAGAGCGGTGCTTTTGTTGAAGTGCAGCACCCAGAATGGTTACCATGAAGCACCTGTGAACCTGTGCCCTACAAGCTGAGCTCAGACTTCTTCCTTTCTCGTTCTCCACCTCTACGCTCTGTGGAGGCACTGTGGAGAAGGTGCAGTCAGTGATGCGTTAAAATGCAGCTCAAACCAACCAAAACTCATGAGGGTTAGAAGAAAAAGAGGGGATGTGGGCACGTCCTGCGTCTACAATCCATGTCTGAATTTGGGCCCATATATGAGCAGCGAGGGCATCTAAAAGCTGTTAAAGAGCAAGGTCAGACTGTCTGTTGTCGTCCACGTCCATCATTATTCTGTCTCTTACTCTTCCCCTCTTTCTTCCCTCTGCTGTGTGGTCTCCAGCTCTGCTTGTCTCCACTCAATGTGGTTCAGAAAGCAAGCCTGCAGCGCTTTGCTCTCGACTAATCAAACTAGTCAGTGTCACCGTGCAGCCTTATCTAAAACACATGGTCATGTCAGCTCCCTTCATCCACAAGCTTTTCAATGTTCCACAGGTTCTCCGTTTCAAATAATGTAAACAGAGTCTCAGGAGCCTCACAACATCACAAATGGCACAAAAAAGAAAAGGAAACCTTTTTACATATTTACAACTAAAATGTTTTTGATAAGCTTAAAATAACTAATAATTATGGAAACCCTTTCTAGTAGATTGTGATACAAAATTAATAAAGTCCCTTTAAATTTAAACATTTTATCCTTTCAAAAACACAACATTAAGTGTTTCTGTGAACATCTTGGGGCGGGTATACGCTCTATGATTATTTGGGCCTTCTCGGGATGATTGTTCAGTCATCGAGACTTCTCTGGATTGGGCTTAGTTACGGCTTCATTGTGCATCCTGCATCGTTTGGTATACAGGGACTAAAAAGGAGCAAATAGCCATGTCCTGATCAGGAATCATACAATCGGATGAAAATCAATCAGTCAGTCAGGTTTTTAAAGGTGATGGTGAGCGTATCCTGCTGTTGAAGCAGAGCTATGAGATTTTACGAGCTGATTTACCTTCCCCTCATACACTGTGCAGATGCAAACAACGCAGTTCTTTTTCTTCTCAGACTTCACTTCAGGATAAATGAGTCCGACCAGGATCTTGGACATAGAGTCTGAGCAGTCAGATTGCATCAGTCACACAGCTTAGGAACAGATATTGTGAGCTGTGACCTTTTAAACCCTGTGGTTTCATCGAACAGTTTGAGCTGCAGCTGAGAACAACTGGAAATATCGTACAAGAAATGGTAGAGTAAAGCAAAACCAATACAGCAAGATATGGTTGATTAAATCAACTGATTAAACCACAAGGCAGCAAAATAGACAATGACAACAACTACAGCTCAGGTGTTAACAGGACAACTTTACTTATCAACTCAACAAATATGTCTTTGGAAGAGAGGAAAGAAGAAAGTCATCAGTGAA
>JAUZNJ010025323.1:2915-21103 GCA_034780135.1 Jordanella pulchra | reverse complement strand
TGTTAACAGGACAACTTTACTTATCAACTCAACAAATATGTCTTTGGAAGAGAGGAAAGAAGAAAGTCATCAGTGAACGAAGCCAATAAGAAGCTCTGTTTGCAGTTTGCAACAGGCCAGAACAGATAGAAGTTACTCTAGAGATGAACTAAAGCACATCAGCCTAAAGTCAACATCACTGTGGGGAAACAATGTTCACAGAGGTTTGTTCAGAAGCTTGAGCTGTTCTGCAAAGAACAACCAAAATTTTAGTCTCCAGCTTAGAAAAGCCTCAAAAGACTTGTAGACCCATCTGTAAAAAAAAAAAAAAAAGAAAAACAAGATCTACTTCACAGTTATGCTCTATTCTGTCTTGGTATGTCGCCCAAAATCCAAATATAATTAATTAAAGTTTGTTGTCATAATGCAAAAAAATTGGAAAAAGTCCAACAGGTATGATCACTTTGGTTATAGGGTAAAAACGAATAAATCCAAAGCATCCAGGGTTAAAAATGGCCGATCTGTGATGTGCAGGTTTGAATCTGTGTGTTCTTCTGTCATTTCCACCCAGACTGTGACACGGTGTGCACATATTCCAACAGCTTACCTCGTAGAGAAGGCATCCTAGCGACCAGATGTCAGATTTGAAGTTGTAGCCGTTTTCATGTATCCTCTCTGGTGACATGTAGTAAGGGGTACCCACTGGAACACAAAGGCAGTGAGGAGGAGGAGAGGTGGAAAGAAAAAGGCAGAGTAAATGTGAGGGACAAAAAAAACGAGAGAAAGCATTCATTTCTATAGTTCAAAAAATGGTTTCTATAATTTTATTTGAATTTCAATTGATTTTGCTTAAAAACTTTTGCCACTAAAGTTTAGTACTTTTTGTTAGTTCTGACTAATAAATAAGATGATCTATAATACAGAACGACATCATCACATAGACCAGCTATAAACATCCAGCTGCACCAGTTACATACAGTAAATAAATACATGTATACGTGCAGGAAACTTATCCACACAGAAAATACACATAAATCAGTTCTCGTTAGCGAGTCTCAGTAATGATCTGAAACAGTAGTCAGAGTTGGACCATTTCCAGTTCTGGTTTTGAAACTCAAGAATCCCAAACTGCCGAGGCGAATGGCAAAGCTCCAGGAAATCAGACCATCACCCAACTGGACCCAAAGAGGAGGCACAGCCCAGCTTCACATCCATGACACACTGCAGGAGGGGTTGGGAGATTTGCTGTTCTCTTAGCAGACTTTGACTGGCTGCTTTTATCATCTGCTTCCCGTTTACTGTGAATTCCCACGTAAAAGTCTATCAAGCAAATCCAGCAGGGCCAGTTTATTGATCACATATGGTTAGAAGATGGAAACTTCACCAGGCCCTTAGACTGTGCTTCTTTCACATCCACTCAAACATTTAGGGTGGTGCACTAAAACTGAAACGTGACATGTACGGCTCCCATGACTAGCCGACGTAATCGATGACGACAATTATTGTAGTATGTCGGGATCAGGATTTTCAGTCAACACATCATGTTTGCGCATGGATCTTATTTTACTTAACTTTTTACTTGAGTTACAGTTTTTCTCTACTTTGCTCTTTGAGGAGAGAAACTCCTGGCCTGCATGTGTCTGCTGGATATTTACACAATATAGTCCAGTTCCAAAACCAACATGGCGGATAAAAGAGCTGCATTATGAATGGTTTCAAAGACCAACTGGTCTAACATATAGAAAGTACCTAAAGTCAGATAATGCATGATAGATTCTTTAAGATTTGTTTTTAAATTAAAGCAACATAGTCATGCAGGACGAGAAGCTGAAGACGCCAAATAAACCTGATGATTCTTCTGAACGATTCAAAGACACCTTTCATTAAGTTTGGTCATTTCTCTCCTATGTTGTTGTCCTGTGGAAGCATTTAGCACAAGAACAGCCCAAGTGTGGATCTTGGGCTATTTGAGTGTTTGCAGTTATTTTGTGCATCCTGGCCTTCAATTCAAGGTACAAATCAGACCAACCTGCTTTTGCCACTGATAAAATTTGAAAGCATTTAAAGATTATTTTTGGACCACATTTAAAGTCTTTGCAAAATAGAATAGGTTAGGTTTACAACACAATGTTTTAGACTTAACTAAACCCAGATTTGAATCTACTAAACAAAACAGGCCAAACATAGCAACCATAATAAAGTAATTAATAACTAATTAATATCTAATTAACAAATAGACTCTTATTTAGTGCAACAAAATAGTATGGACACCAGTTTGTACTTTTTAATAGAATCAGAATATGTCTGTGTTATTAAAATGTTGCCTGACCAATGGAAAAAATAAACAAATAAAGTTGTACTTTTTTATTTCAGCCTTTTTTTAATATTAATATTTAGGAAAAGTTCATATATATTTGTGTGACACTCAAGTACTTTTACTTAAACAGTTTTGTCCAGCAAAGTAAAAGGTTTGGACACCAATTGTTCACATCTGATCAACTCTACCTGTGTTCATTTTGTATAAAACTAACCAACCACATAAATGTTACTTTTTCTAGTTTAAGTTTGATTCCTTTAGATATGAATACTATTGATACAAATGTGAATAAAACTTTATTATCTCATAAATACAAATCACAGTCTCAATCTTGCCACATTTGACAGCTGAAGGAATGTTTTCAAATGATAATCTGCAATTAATAAGAGAAAAAAACATAGAAACAAATTAGATATTATGTCTACTGGCCTAGAAAGCAATCATTTTTAAATTTAGTGAAGATCTAACTGGGTGGAGAAAACAGTTGTTAATCTTAGATGAGTGGTTCTGAATAAAGTAGTGTTGGTCTGCATGTCATTCTGAAAAAAAAAAAAAAAAAAAAAAAAAATCAGCATTATAGAGGCAGAAAAAGAAAGAGCAGAAGAAAACCAGGTATGAGAGACTGTGGGTTTAATTGGTTACCAGGTTGTTACTGTAATTTAGGTACATTCTTGGCTTTCTCTTGGTGTGTGTGTGTGTTATCAGTCATGTTAGTGTGAGAGCTGTGTGAGGTCTCATGGTGCGGTCTGAACAGGCTCCCCTAACATCCATTATTAGTTGATTAAAAGAATCAGCCTCTCTTATGCTAATAGCTGCATAAAAAGTACCGCAGCATTGGGCTCCGGCTGCTTTAGTGAGCTGAATTAAGGGCACATTATTTATTCATGCAAATAAATTGAAAGTCATGTAGGGATTGATTTCCATTATAGTGAATAGCAATGACAACACCGTCTTCGCAGCCTAACGGCATAAGTTTTGTTAAATGGGAGGTGAGATGCCATGGAGCATAAAACACTCAGCACTTCTGAACGCCTGCTGAGCGTACAGTGAAATGAACAAAAACTGGTCTCATTTGAGATGCACTCATTGATTTGATGGCATTTCCTTATAAACTTTAAACCCAAAGTTCCTAGCACACTATCCTGATGATTCCGATGGAGTTTCCATTAATAAACCTCCTTTTATCTGAGCTCTATTACAGCTTTCACTTTGCAGAATTTTAAATCACAGTCGCAGGCGATGACTGACTTTCCACTCAGTCTTCTGATGATGCAGAAATTCTAGCGGCAACATGGAACAAAAAAAGGCTTGAGACGTTTCCGGTGCTTCTCTGCTTTTTTGTTGAATCTTTTGACATTTATCTGAGCCATTACCACATTTCAACCATTCACAACGGCTTCAGCCATTTGCCTTCAAACCTTGTGACGATATAAACTTAAAAATAAAAAAAAATGTTATTCAGCATAATGAAAACATGAAAAAAAGTGCTTATAATAAAAACAAATTACACAAAGCAGCATTTCAGAGGGACTACATCGTACCGTGTTTTTAAATGTAAGGTTGAGAGTAAATTCTGCTCTATCAGTAAATCACACAGGGATGACAGATCTGAAGGTTGGTTTAAAGAAAGATAACCTTTTAAATAGGACCTCCTTTGTCTGGATTTTTTTTTTTTTTTTACTTTTTGGTTAAAGCAACATTAACACAAACAAGTTGGTCCATTTTCTTTGTTTACAAATATTGTCTTCCTTGCATCTCCACAAAGCTGCTGTTTTTGCACCTTTCATTTCATAAGAGTTCAATACCTTTAACACAATCTGTGTGTTTTCTGTAACAAAAAAATAAAAACTCAGCTTTCCTATTAAGTCTTTTTCACCAGGTGTCATAACTGAATGCGTGTTAAAACAGAGGCTTTGGTGAATTTGAACTGTTGGTGAATGTATGTGTGTATTTTAGGATGTAACAGTACATTTACGGATAACCAAACACCATGGTACAGATGTGACTGAAGGTTAAACACAGTCAGAGGATGAATCCACCACTAATAGGAAAACAACATGTTTTTATCTTTAAAAACAAAATACTTTTTTGTTAAGCAGAGTGAAAAAAATAGATGATAAATTTATAAAATAAATAGCTTAGGATACTACCAAAGCGCTTCACACCAAATGAATGTACATATGCCTACTAAAGGCCCTAATGCTTGTTTGTAATCAGCAGTGATCGAGCAGCAGTGCACATGGGAGCTGTAAATAGTTTGCCTCAGGGGCTTTTTGCAATGTGTTAATTCTATACTTTGATTATGAGACGTATTATTTACATGTTAGATCTCTAACTGAGATCTGTGTGCTGTCACAGCTGATATATTTTATTTCCTAACACAGTTAAAGAGGGATCCTCAGACACCATTAATAGTATTGCCTACATTATGTTCTTAACAAACGCCCCCTAGTGTCCAAACTGTGGAACACAGTGATTAAAATCTTCAGGCCTGTCGAGCGTTAAGAGTTGCTCAGCTCTGATCTGCCTTTATTTTGCATTAGGTTAAGGAGTTAGAAATTGAAACAAATAACTTCTAGTATTTCCTGCTTCCTCTAAAATTATATTGATTACATTTGAGAGTCACAATGAATTGTTTTTTCTGGACATATTTCTATCAGTTTTTCTTTTAAATAAATACAAAGAAAACCCCCAAATTTAGCCTTTTCATTTGTCCCTGTTAAATCATGACACAAAGACATAGAAATGAAACAAACTGATTTGATATACGGTTGGACCCCTGGTGTATGTTCAAACTAAACTGAGGGTGTATTAGCACAGCTCCATATCTGAGCAGAAGACAAAACCACCCTCTCTCTTGCCGTCTCTCAGTGTGTGTGCAGTGTTTTAGAGGGGGAAGAAAAGTGTGTATGTGTGTTGGTGTGTGTACGGAGAAGCAGCTGAGTTGAAAGCCTTGGAGCTGACAGGCTGTAAGCCTGGACCTCCATCCCAGCTCCACCACCCAACTCCTCTGTTCAGCTGGATGGCTGGGCTCATTACAAACCCACGCAATGGCATGCACACACACCGTTTCAGTGGCTATCTTTGTGAGGTCATTTCATGTAATCCCAGGCTCCTTTCTCCTCAACTTCAGCAGATGACTTCAACCTTCAACCGAGGATTTCTTCAACACGTGGCACTAAAACCAGGACTTCACTTGCAAACAGCCACCTTATGTTTTAACACTGAAGGAGGAAGAGACAGAATGTCCTTACTTTTCCAAAATGGGCACAGTGAAATGATGAAAAACTAAAACCTGGTTCTCACAAAAACAGTCGGACACAGATATAAATACATATCTCACTGCTCTCCCCAGCAGCTTTTCTACCTTTTTTCCTCCTCTGTGTTTTCTGTCATTCTCTCATTGTACTCTGTTCCTGCCAACTTCTTTTTTCTCCTCTTTTTTTGTCTCTGTCACAGCTTTTTCTTCTACCCGAGACAACGTACATTTCTTTCACTTTATCTCTGTCACCCCTTCCCCCGTTTCTTTTGCTCATTTCATTTTTTTTTGTACCATATTGCTTCTCTCCCTTTCTTCCTCACTTTGCTTTCTCTTTTCACTCTCTTCTATTCTCCATGCCTAGGTTTTTCACACCTTCTCCCTCTCCCTCTTTCACCTACACCGTCATCTTTCCCTGACTAAAAGTCAAAGCACCAGAGGGAGGGACAGCGGGAAGGAGAAGTGACAACAAGCAAGGCACAGAAACAGCAGCAGGAGAGAAGGTGAGGTGACAGAGGGAGACAGAGAAGATCTGCTGTTTGAAACACACAGTGAGAAATGTCAAGGGGAAAGTCAGAGGGAGAGAGGGGGGCAAGAAGCGCCCAGAGTCTCTTGTGTCGATAGGTCATGGTAACCTCGAGAAATTAAGTGCTTTTTAGAACAAGAGCGTCTGCTGGTATCTGGATCTGGTAAAGAAATGTATACATAAGTGCTGTTTTTGTTTTTCCTTCTGCATATTTTTCCCCAACAAAAAAGGTTGAGCAGAATATCCTCCTGATTCCTCAAGCTTTCATTTATAGGAAAACTGCAGGCAGGGATATCAAACAACATCCAACATCTTTAGGAAAATTAATAAAGGACTACAGCTAAATTTAATGTAATTAAAGTTTTTAAGCAAAGCATTTTAGAGTCCAAGTCAGACAACTCAAATAAGTATTGGTTTTTGCCATGTAGAGTGCAACAATTTGCACAACAAACATATATAAATCAGCAATTTGAGTAGTAAATCCAGATTAAGTGATCACCTTGACCAGACTTCAGGTGGAGCTGCCTGTCCTCCATCAGCCTAAAGAGGGTGCTGTGCACTCAGCTTTTAATGAGCAATCACACACATACACACACTTTCAACCTGCTCTTCTGGCACTGCATGATGTTTGGTTGATGGAGCTTCTGTTTTAGCTGGTCATGTGACTAACACGTTCTCAGAGTCAGAGCTGCTGTAGCACAGGGGGCTGAGAATAGCACACAGTTTGAGGTAATAACAGTTCGACATGGGGAGGAGACACGGTGTGAACGGCATCCCAGTTGTCAGTGGAGTTTGTTCTGCTGAGTTTTCCGATGTCTGAAGTTGAACAAATGTCCAGAGGGATGCAGGATAACAGCTCAGCTGATAGTAGTCTGAGTGTTGACACCAACATCTATCAGAGTTTACATTGCTTTCTGACATTTAAACACCGTCTCCAGTCTCATGACTGGGAGTTTGCCTGCTGGAGCTGAGCCTGAATAGTTTTTGTGATTCTCAATAATTATCTGCTTTTTGTGAGCGTGTGTGCATGATGCAGTGAAAAACCATTTCAAATAATCAAAACATGATCAAATTGCAAAGATACCCAGAGTCATAGGAATATACTAAGCCCAACTAACCGGGTTTGCTAGGAACTGACCCTGTAGAATCAGAAATTACTCTAAAAGAAAATGTTTGAAAACATGAATTTGGCTAAAAACATCAACATGGCCCAATCAAAAAAATAAAAAATACAAAATCTGTGCACGAATCAGAAATGCACATTGACATCTATCAGTCTAATCGGGGTTATACAACAACATCTGAGACTATTAAACTACCCAGGGGTGGCTGTTAAAATCTAATGGAATAAACCTGGAACTTTGCCAGCACTGGACGACCAACCAAAACTACTCCAGTAGAGCAATGCAGTCTCAACCTGAAGGTCAGAGAAGAACCCTAAAAACATTCAAAGCACTGCAGGACGCTGTAGACTCACCACCACTGCTGAACAAAAGAACCCAAAGACTGGTCTGAAATTAGGAACAAGTTATTTGGTTAATACTTTTCATGCATAGGGTCTGGTTGGTGTAGATATATTTTTTGATTAAGTCATTAAATAATTTAAAACACTAGATTCTGTGTTTTTTAGGGAAATCTTTGATAATTCGTGTTTAAAGAAATGAAAAAATGCAAGTGTGACAAAATAGCGAACAAACCTGTAAGGGTGGTAATCCTTTTTTTTACGGTTCTTTACATTAGCAGTGTAATTATCCAAGTAATTTATACCCAGCAGTGACTTTAGGGTACATGCAGTAAGACAGTGAATACATCAGTTACAGGCAATCACCACCTTCACTGAGAACATGACATGCCCATAGGATTTACTTCATTGGAATCTGCAGAGGATCCTAATTGGTGCTTTTTGTTGCAGTTAATATATTATTTCAGTTATTTAAATTAATTTCATGATTTGTTTGAATCTCTCGCTCCCATTGGTCTGGGAACTACAGCTCCAGGGAAACATCTGGCTCCACAGCGGTTCTTTAAATTGTTTTCATGCTCTATCTGTAATAAATGTCCATAGCAAGAGTCACATACAGTTCAATAAATCAGAAATCTATTCGTTTAAAATCACCGAGATGAAATGAAGCAGCTTTGAACAGCATCTGCCTCAGAGGTCTGTTTTCATTTATTTCCTTTAGCTCAAACGTTTTGCAATAATTTTTATCCTAACAATTTTTATCTCTATTATCTTAAGCACTTTGGGTTAATTTACCGCCTTAAAAAAAATGCCTAAAAAAATTAAATGTCTTCTATTTTGAAAGGTCTAATTATTTTCTTATTCTAACACCAAACAATACTTTAATTTGTGGGATATTTTTAACCATAAGCATAAAAAATCTTTTCGAGTTGGTATGCAAATAAAAGTGTTTTTTATATTTAAAAAGTGACAAAGCATTTTTAATTGACAGACTCCTTTCGGTAGGATCAGAGGCAAAACTGGATCTCTGGATAATAAATACAGTGTTACTATGAAATGTGTGGTTAGTTTTCCTTTATAAATGGAACACAAAATATGAATAAAACCTTTCAGACAGAGATTGGTGAAATAAGGTCATTTACGTTTTTGTTTTTACATACTTGTCCAGACATAGAAATGCTGTATATTTTACGTTCCTGGACTGTGCAGCAACCTTAACTTCAATGTTTATTAGCAAGGATTCTGTTTATTATAGAGATATTTTCTCGTTATTACAGATAAAGAATTTAATATATTTTATCGTTATTTTAGTCATAAAGAGGTGGTCCAATTATTCACTATACGATGTGTTTATTCACATTTACAAACATTTGCATTGTATTTTTTACGAGAAAGCTTCTGTTTTCTGATGTCAGCAAAAGTTTTCACTTAAATGACAATTAGCTAAAGGAAATAAAATGTTACATGGTATATGACTGTTAAAAATAATGAAAACCCCGGGTTAAGCTTTCAGATGACTTTTCTTTTTATTCCTACACAAATCATCTACCTAAACAGCGCAGCAGAACCTGTCACGGTAGAGGAGCTCTTTGACAGCACTGACCACCACATGCATGACAATATGGACTACCAGAGTTAAAAAAGAAAAAAAGGAAATCTTGGGTATCAGCTTGAGAAACATGACAGAGCTCATGGTTTTGACTCAGACCAACTTCTGACTGCCCGGATCCCAACAGAGACAAAAAAAGGAAGTTTGATCCATCAAGACCACAACCCTGCGAGCTTCCTACTGCTGGTAGCACAGCTCTGTTAAAAAGCTCATGTCTAAATCGGATTACAGGACACGCAGTCCTGCAAATATCAGACAAATAGTTTTAAAGGTCCATGAAGCCTGGTTCTGCAACAGTAAAACAACATTTGTCCCCTTTAAGTTGTTCAAATCAGTTTAATGCAGGCAGAGATAAAAACAATTCATGACATGTTCCTCCACTCTCCTTATATGGTGAAGAAAACCAAGTCATAAGGCTTAAACAGTGTATAAAGGTTAAGGACAGAGCATCAATTTATAGGTTGTCAAATCAACTTTAAGAAACTGTCTTTTGTTTGATCAGTTTAGGTTCCATCTTGCTAAAGCATTAGGGTAAACTTAAAAACAAACTTACACATCAGCCTGATTCAGGATGCAGTATGGCTGCCACACATAAAAAACTGATGAAAATTCTTGATATCAACTGTTTTAAGGCATTTTTGTAGTCTCTACCAAGTTAAAGTAAAGCAGTGCATTGCCATGTATTTGTCAACCTGTTCCTCAGCAATGAGTAGTTAAAACATATTGCAGATCTTGCATCATCAACTGGGTATTATTAATCTCACTCATAGGTTTAGATCAAAATCCAAAATGCGATTATACCATTTAGCTGGATTTGGCTCTGGACACTGACAGATCCATACAACAACCACAATAGTTTTGCTTTTTTGTAGAGAATAAAGGTGCATGATTTAAGTTTTAACACCTGAAAAGCAATATTCACTGTAATATATATAGACTTATCTCAATCAGTTGGAAAATCAGTAAAAAGAGTTCAGTTCTGTTCTTTTTCTTCAACTATGGAGCCCAGCTAAAGAAACCCCCCCCCCCGAAATAAAGTTTCCCAGCATTTTCAAAAACTACGTAAGATCAGCAGCAATTATTAATTAAAAACTGAATTTTATTCTATTAATTTGAAAGAAAAGTTGAGTGGAAGATAAAGTGCAGCTTGGGATGGTTCTTCAGGAATTAACAGACATCGGTGTCACCATCTTGTTTTGAGGCGCAATGTCAGAAGTATTTAACAAAGACAAAGGGAGGTAAGGACTGTTGGTCCGCTAAACATCATTATGGTAAAGACTGATAAAGTAATCTGACTGACTTTGAACTTTACTCAAAAGCCGAAGCAGCCATCCGACAGGATTTTTTAGAGGGCTTAGTGCTTCTTTCTGCTGAGCTTGATGGATAAACTGAGAACCTGGTACCCCACTCACACTGCCAAATGTACCAACACAGATTTAATGACCACAGTATAGCTAGCCTTATAGAGAGCCTATGGAGTACCACAAAGAGGAAGCTTGGAGTGAGAAAGCAGATGCAACGACTCAGATGATACTTCTTTACAGAGACAAGCTGATTACCTCCACACTACGCTGCACTGATGCAATATTTGATGCACAAGGAGCCCAGAAGTAGAACTGAGGGTTAATATTCTAGAGTCTTGGAAAAAGACTTTGGGCTTCAATTAGCTTTGAGCCTCAATTTCCCTTAAAATGAACAGAATTTAATACATTAAAAACCATCACTTTGTTGTGAGTTTCCCTCATAGAAAGGAATCACTGAGTTAAATTAACTTTTGATAATATTCTAATTTAATGAGAAGCAGCTGCACTGATTCTCAAACCTAGTATAGAAAATTACATTTTTCACTAGTCTTATCTCACTTAAAAGACAATCATTCCTAGATTAAAGTAAGGCACTATAAACGACGTGTTATATGTAATCAGTGGGATTGCCATTGAAACATTTTAGGAGTTTTTCCTGCAGCTTTCACTTCCTTTAAGGAAAAATTGGGTGTTACAGGATGTTATTTCCTACTAGTGACTAACCTGTCCACCAACATGAACAAAAACCATGATTGTAGAGCAGGCTGGCTTGTTTTATTGCACCCAGTCACAGTAAAACCTGTGTGACTCCAGCCTCAGACCTTAACAGTGTCAGGGTTAAAGGTCAAGCCAACAGGAAGTGGTTAAATGGCCTAAGCAACAGAGAAGGCTCGATGACTACATGACACATGGCACCAGACTCGCCATGCCTAATGAAACACTGGTGGACTAGAAGGAGCTCAGTGTGCATGTTTATGTGTAGACTGTTGGGACTTACCCAGAGAGTGAGCAGCAGTTGTTTTGGAGCTGAAGAATCTTCCCAGGCCCAGGTCTCCCAGTTTAACCACACCAGTGGCTGTGATGAACACATTGGCTGGTTTGATATCTGAGAAAAGAAAATCACAAAGAAAAGGAATTCAGAAAAATCTCCCAAATTAATTTGGCAACAGTTTTGTTTTTTCTGTGGGAGCACAAAGTAAGCATCTAAATAAGAGACATTAAGATATCATTTCAGTTAATGTGGGCGTTAGCAAGCTGTTTTCTGAAGCAATGGTAATGTGACCTGCCGAAGCCTTTGAAATTTACAGCTCCCGTATAATTGTAAGCAGCTTTTGAATAGGCCGTCTCTACTAAGTGGCTGTTAGAGCTCAGAGCTCAGGGTTCATTAGTGTCCCTGTGTCCTAATCAAAGTCAGCATTAATGGAAATGCATCACCTGTAACCGAGAGGGTCTCTGAACGAGCAGCAATCTGTGCACATGAATCCAGAATGAGGCCTCGTAAACACAGACAGGTTTTTTTAGATGATGTTTGTTAACTAGACTCCAAGCCTGTCAAGGTGCTTGAGCACATTAATGAGCTCTTTATAGTTTGCATTCATCCAAGTTGAGAGATAAAGTAAAACTTTGTCATATGAATGACTTTTAACAGTTTTCTTTTGTAGTTTTCTTCCCAATGAAGGATTTATCTTTTTAATGATCATTGGAGAAGCACAAGAAACCTGCATGTGACCAAAATCAAATGGTTTTAAGCTTGATTGGTCCTCAGCGATGACAGACCGGTGGGCAGCACAGGCAACACACTTTAGCTTGAATAAACACATAAAGGGAAGCTATCTATCTGTAGTATCTCTGAAGAGCTTGTTCTGAGGAAACACTAAGCTGTAAGAAATTAATTAAAATGAATTATATAAAGGCACTACTATAATATATTCAGGCTCAAACAGAGATAGAGAGAGAGAGACTTTCAGTGGAAAACAGGAAGGCTGAACGGATATAGCAGTTCACTCTGCTTGATACTTTGGAGATTTCAGCCTCTGTCATTTGAGGAACATTTAAGGCTTGAAAAAGTCAGAGATTACAGCAAATATAAAGAATCCACATATAAACCATATTTACCTGTAATGTTAAAAACACTCATTGCTAATTAGGAATTAAGTTATCAATAAGTTAATCTAATGATGGACTAATAATTAAAAGATAAGGATCAAACTTCTAAAAAACATGAGTTTTTTTCTTGTATTAAGAGTCTTTCTATAATATTAACACATATATTTTTACAGTATGCTGAATAAAAATTATTCCCTATGCTAATTTATTTTGCCATAAATACTGACTGAACTAAAAAGTCATGGTTCTTCTCACATATTACTAAAATTCAACGTATTGATAAAATACATCAAAACAGGAACCTATTGGGTAAATAATACACAAGAAAAATAAAACAAAGACCGAAAGCTAAATGAGTGTTTATGGTTGCTGTCGAAGGAATGTTAAAACCTGGATTCATGAAGAGCAGTAACTAACCAAATCCGTCACACAGAATTATGCCTTTTGCCATTATATATCATTTTATAAATGTTTTCTGTCATCACATCTCTGCTTCCTAACACACTGGTCATTTTTGGTGAGAGCTGATGATGTTCCACCATACAGGATGGCTATATGGTTACTAGATAGGTGATAACTTAAGGAGCTTCATGACGGTTTATATTTACAACCAGGACCACGCAAAGTGCATTTCACATCCTCCTTGCTATTAAACCTTGTAAAATAATCCTGCACCAGACTAATTGGATTGTTTTACATTATTGTTTAGCATGCCTCTGGCATGAAATGTCGTCTGGCTCAATTTAAGAATGAACAGCAGCGCCTTGCTCTGTTTGGGGGCCACACCAATTGTCTAAAACCACGTCAGAAACTAATTTAAATCAAACATTTTTTTTTATTAATCTATCTTAAGTCAATTATTAATTTGCATCACTATTATGAGCTTTTTCAATATAATTAACATCCCTGGATGGCTTATAGACAAAGATTGATATGAAGCAACTGACCCATTTCATACAAAAGAGAAATGAAAAAAAAAAACACTGTATAAATACAGAAAATCACAAACCGCATTTCCCTTTAATTTGATATAATCTGCTAAAGGAATTTATATGTTCGCCCTTAAAATAAGATATTATGTACTTAAAATTTGAGGATGTATTTTTCCTATTTTAAAACACAATTCATCTACAAATTGTCTTACTGTGCACATCAAGGGAAAATACACCTACTAAAAATGAGTTTGATTTCCTTATGTTTAAATCGTGGTAGTATAAGAAATGAGGACCCGTTTCATTTACTCAATACAAGAACAGATCGACAAACGATCAGCAAATACTTTATTCACATGTATGAAGGTATATATAAGTGTAGAGTAATGCTACCTCTGTGCATGACCCTTCGGGAGTGCATGTGTTCAAGCGCACTGCAGAGCTGGACAAAGTACTTCCAAACTGTCCTCTCTGGGATGAGCCTCCTCTGCTTCTTAAAGTGCTGCAGTAGGTAAACAAAAACAAAGAACCAAGGTTATATTCAAATGCAGCAGGGGTGATGATAAACAAAAGGTTTTACTAGAAACAGGAAAAAAAAGTACAAAGGATGGAGTTACTAGGTTGGCATGTAGGATTTTATGTGTTTGTAGAGTATTCTTCCCCACACACTGACTCCACTCCTAATGGAAGCCAGACCAGGCTATCGTCTGTCCTCTGCCTAACCAAGTTCTGTCTCATTTTCTCTGCAGCCTACAATGGAAAGCACATGCATTCTCAGAAGCAGAGAGAAGAAATTTGTGGTGCCTTTCCTAAACTCCACCATCTGGCACACAGCCCACAGTGGCAGAACGGTTCCTCCTGTTTTCAGACTTCATACCCGCATTATTATTGGGAAGGCTAGGACTTGTTCTTGATTATCACCACTTTGCTCAACACAAAAACAAAAGCACGGTGATGACACAAAGACGAACTAATCAACTATGACCAAATGAAATAACTGAATCTTGGAAATCCTCCTTGGGCGGCTGTGCAGCAGTACAGGCTATAAAAATGTATCAAGTTCTCCTATGATCACAATTTAATGGGGTGTCCTTCAGGCTCCAACTCCAGGAGAGAAAAGCCTGGATGTAAGGTTAGATGAGAGCTGTGCACATGAGAATTACAGTTGGAGTATTTAGCCCAGTTTTACCAAAACAACAAAAAATGTCTTAACATTTCTGGACAGGATGTATTTCAACAGGAAGTCTTACTTGCATGGAGATTTTGTTTCACAAGAGAGACCCAAAGCAAGAGTTGTAAAAACTCCAAGCACATTAAAATGCAGCAATGGCAGGATATGGCAAACACCATAAAAACACTTCTATTAAAATAGCTTTGGCTATTTACAACACTCCTTCTTATACACAAAGCATATCAAGGTGCAGAACTTTAGATCACTTAAATTATTCCATGTTCAAGGCGTACAGTATTTTTTATTTTTTTAAGCAGCCTTTCTACGGATCAATCGATACCCTTGGTACATTAGAGAGAAGCAACTGGTTTAAGAAGTGTGGAAATCCGGGCTGAGAGAGAGAGGCAAACAGAGGTTTACTGAGGACTGCTTTACACGCAAAAATATACCACAGCTTTTGTCTGTGAGTGGTCAACGTCCAACTCACCAAATCATAAATAATGCAAAGTTTGCATCTATAATGAGATGAAGAGTTGCGTGGCATCTAAATCAGGACTCCATGGAGGGAAGCTATATGCAACAACAATATATCACACAATAATCAATTACAGGCAGGAAGTTGCTTCTGTGTATTTTTGGTCTTGGTGATACAGCAGGGTTTATTCCCACAGTAATTTATGCGATATTCAGTGGGTTTATCTGATAAAAAAGTATGCTTGCACTGCATGTTAGGAAAGCATAGGATCCAACGGTTCAAATGTATGAATCAATTACTGAATTCACTGAAAAACAACAGTAAGTCCTGCTGAAGCACAGGTAACATTTGACCAAGTTAAACCTTTATCAATCACTATGACACTAAGCACAGTTCAGATTAGAAGTTAAACCTAAGCACTCAGAGGTTTGATGAATGTTGTCTAATTTCTCTTCCTTCATAATCTTTTAGATATTAATCAACATGACTATTGAATGCAAACTTCTGACTAGAACTAAAAATACTGAAAATGGTGCCTTTTCTACTATTAATATTCTAAAAACGTACAGCAGACTGAAGTGTTACCACTGATTTAAACAGACGGATTAAGTTTAAAACTAACTTTTAAATGACCGACATGTTTCTTCGGGCTGAAAGTAATAAAAGGGTTTTGGGGCGGCCCAACCAGAGTCCTGAGTTGAATATGAGGAGGGAGCTAAAGATCAGGGTCATGGAAAGTAGACCCTCCAACTTTAACGATGGGCAGCAAAATACTGGAGAAAATACTTTTCAGCAGTTTTAAAACGGTTCAATAACTGTAATACCAATTAAGATATTTGCATCAATTACTAAGGACATAAATATTCATTTTTATTTGTTAACATTAAGCCTTTATTGATCCTAAAAAGTTTCAGTGATGTTAGAGGAGTCAGACCCAGAAATAACAGAGTGGTTAAGCCTGGACTCTGGTGTCTATTGGTGTGTAAAAAAAGAAAAAAGTGACATGTTCCCTAAATCATTTGTTCACCATTTGAGCCCAAGCAGTCTCTGCAACGACATCCCATTTGGGTCGTTTCCTTAAATAAACCTTCGAGAGGATGTTTGAGGGATGAGACGCTGTTCAGTGCATGCGTTAAGATTTCCCAACATCCCCATACCTAATACAAGCTAGGATATATTTGCAACTGTAGCACTCTTCCATTGAGAGGGGTTTAAGAACCTAATATATAAATTCAGGTGGTGAATTACTGGAAACTGTTAATATTGAAGTGAAGAAAAAGAACGAGAACAAAGACTTTAACAAACAAAGCAGTGAAGAAAATTAAAAGAAGAGTAAAAAAGGAGAAAGGTGTAATAAAGAGGAATACAGATAGATGGGTGGATGAAGAAAGGGAGGAGTAGACCTTGGCCTATATCCAAACAAAGCCTCAGTAAGGAGCCATTCTTTCTTTGCCCCCCATTTCCATATCAGAGGACCGTTTGATGTCAATGGGGGAGCACATAGACACCCACCATCACCCTCTTTTCTACGCCTTTAACAGAAAACACCGCACATGCAATATTCTGTAAGTGTATGCAAATCAAGGACCATCTGATTTTATCCAAAACCCTGAGACAGTCCGAGAAAAACGGAACAGTAAGAAAAAGAGATAATAGAGAGAACGGACAGTTTGGGAAAGAATACATCAAAAGTAAAATTAAAAATGAGAACATCTTATTAGGATTTTTTCATTAAAACATATGACAGGTTGTATCAACGTGTTTGCTGAAACACTACATCCTGAGGAGGGGTAACCAAAATCTGGCAAAAACATCTGGCCTGCCACTGTTAGAGTGGAGGAAACAATCAATTAGAAGAGTGCAGAAGACAAATGGTGCAGAGAAGTAGCATGTATATTAAGAGTTTGTGTTGTCAGCAGACATAAGGCTGATGACACAACCCCAATACTCTCAGCATCCTCGAAAGCTTAGCTAAGATAGCAGTGACACTTAGTTTGTTATCCTTCCTCCAAGTTACCTGCCATGTTGCATCTTTGTAAAATGCAACTCGGAACATTTGCTTGAATGTGTGTCTCCATGTTTGCGTCTGCACCTTCTCTGCTTACGAAGTACACTATATGTATGTGTAATGTGTAATGTGTGTGTGTGCGTGCGAGCTAAGCCTGCCATGTTCACTCTCTTGTACCACTAATCCTCGCCTCTCCTAATTTGCTATGTTGAACTGTGCAGATGTGGATCTGCTGAGTATGACTGCAAACAGCTTGTCGAGCTGTGCTGATACAACGCTGCAGCATCATTTATGCATAGCCGAAGACCAGGCTTTTTACATACACACTCCTAATTTGCTTTACTGGCAGATTTTTATGATAACTGGGGTGTCGGTCTAACTCCTAGTCAAGGAAAGAAGAAGCATGAGCTGCGGATAAAAAGAACTACCACTGCTGAACAACCCAGTTTTTTTCTTCCACTTAAGAAATTTAGGAGTAATCCTGAAATAAAAACAAGCACACTGAGATTTAACGTCAAATTTTATTTCACTTCAACTTGAGAACTAGTGGAAGCCAAAAAAAAAAAAACTTTTCTAAAGGTTGTTCTGGGAACTGATCCAAAGAACTGCTACTACTTTAACTCGCATCTTTAAAAGCGAATATTTCAGTTTTACTTCATTCTTTAAACTCAACACAGGCTTAAACTTATTATCACCACTAGTTCTAGATTCTTAATAATGTCTCTATCACAGTCTTCTTGGCAGATGTAAACACATTCTAGAAAGATGAAAGACGCTTGCAGGAGGTCTAATATATTAGTTTGTTCCAGTATGAAGGGATGATTAAGACTCAGTGTCCAGGATGTCAAACCCCCATAAAATAACCACAAACCACAAACCTTCTGCACTCATGCCTTCATTTATCAAAGGATTCCCTGGCAGGTTCTGCTTGTGCGTGCAAACAGCTGTACAAGAGCACCATAAAGAGTGGATCCTCGTATAGTTTACATCTGGCCTCACCACTCAGACTTTAGACTTTAAAAAAAACAATTGCTAATGTG
>JAUZNJ010025312.1:0-16770 GCA_034780135.1 Jordanella pulchra | reverse complement strand
ATAAACTGTTGAACTTTTTCCCAGTTATCCGTGTGGTGTTCTGCATGTGGGTTAGAGCCCTTAAGCCCACCATGACATTACCCAATGAATGACTGAGACAAGAACAGCTCCTTAGCTGGAGGGAAAACCTATTAGCACTTGACATTGGCATTATTTTAATGAAGCTGCATCCATAAACAAACAGAGAAAAAAGAACCACAAATCCTCCATCTGATGTTAAACCATTGCATCAGTAATTACTAGTCAACTTAGTTAGTAACAGGTATGGTTTTCAGCAGTGGGAGGATATAGATAACCTGGAGAAAACTCCCACAGGAGAACATTCAGTTCGAGGTAGGATGACCCAAGACCTACAGGAAGAAAACAGTTCCTTATGGTTCATTTTGATTTTTAGTGGATCAAACTTGTGCCGATTTTTGTACAATTTTTGTGCTGGAAGTGATCCTTCAGAACATTTAGGACGCCCTGTAACAGTCTCTGTGTCTTTCCAACATATGCTAGCAATGTAATGAAGTCCATATTGTCAAGAAGCGGTTGTTTTTGGTGGTGGTGAGGCAGAGGCTGGAACCAGGATGTAGTAAAATGATGGTTTTAATGAAGAGTCCACAATACAACAACTGATAATAGTCCTCAGACCAGGCAGCTCGGCTTAACGGAGACCAGGGTTAACACCGGTAGTGCTGGACTTACGAGAGGCAAAGAAGTTATTCTAACAAACACTTGAGGAGCACGCAGGCGAACTCAGAGGATCTCAGATATCTCAGACGATCAAAGACGAGGATCCGACAAAGAACAAGAGACACAGGAGGGATTAAATACACAGGGAGACAATCAGGGAAACTAGACACACCTTGGGGTAATCAGGGGAGGACAGGACGACACAGAGAACACAGAGACAACAGGAAGCTTCAAAAATAACACAAAGAACCACGGATCGTGACACATATCAGATTTAAAAACAATGAAAAATTCCAATTTTAAACAATAAAAATCTAAGACAAGACCTTTTAAAAGGTTATTTCAGGTGAGGATTACATGAGAATATACAACCCCATTGTACACAGAAATAATCTGAACCTGCTTGTAATGGCTGTTTGTCCCTTACCTTTAATTAATTGATTCAAAAGGCCATTCTGGCACCATAGGGAATGAGGCCTTACGAAGGTCAAATAAAAGGTGCGCTAACCATAACAAGGGATGTATTCCTGCTGATTTATTCAATGTTTTCAACAAACATGATGGACTTGTTCAGGAATTCTTTTAGACTTGCATAAATCTGTGACCTACATCTTGTGTTTGTAGGATGGACATTGAACTGTGGTTAAACAATACATCATTATTTATTCAAATCTGTCTTTAAGTCTCATGTCAAGAAATAACCAATAGAATAAAATGTAATTTAAGAAAAAGAATAGTACTAAAAAACACGTACCCTACTAAAAATTTACAAAAATAAATTGTGATGATAAAAGATATGACGTCTGCGTTTCCAGCCGGAAAGTGTGTGTTTGGCGACATCTAGTGGTAATAACTAATAATCACAAGCAGGCAGCTTTGCTTTATTTCTCTCGGGATGCTTTAGGACTTTGTCAGGTAATCCAGTAAAATAACTTTTTTTTTGTTTTGTTTTCAACACTTTTCCCTGATGTGTACATTTAATATGCACAGATATTTACACTTCTCAAAAAAAGGTTGGGATTATTTCACATTTCCATTTTATAAAATAGGGCAAATAAAGGAAAAGCAGAACTACATTTCTAACAGTCAGAATTATAACAATAAATATAAACAGATTGTTAAGTAACAAATTTGTTTATTTATTATTTTCATTTGTCAACTTGCATTTTTTTCAGCTTGCAACTGTAGTTGTGTACATTAATAATAAAACATTTAGCTGCTAAAATATCAATATCATATCTGTTTTTAAGCCTTAGATGAATTAAAAGTAAGTAGTGAGCTTTCTTTAGAAAAAAATCATACCAAGCAATTGTAAATCAAATGTCCTCGTATAAAAAAATCATTGCCATGTGTTGGAAGAAGACAAAAGGTTTTAAATTGAATAAACACAATGTTTCTGTTATTGAAATTATGCAAACCTTTAGCTCTAAATTGGAGAGGTATTTGTTGCCTCTAAACGTTTTTAAAAATCCCTAACAAGTCATATCCTGTCACTCGTTGTACATTCTTACTGTAAATGTTCCATTCATTGTGAAATCTCTACCTGTTTTCATTCATTTGCCTTTAATATATAGCTACTCAAAGAAATGATGTGCAAAAAGCCCTGATCCGACAATCTGTCTCTCTCAAACAGAACAGTGCATGGCCTTTGTTTGCACCTTTGCTTTAGGCATAAAATATTCACATTCACTAAAGAACTGAATCACATCCCTCTCTCTACGCCTTCAGGTCATAATGACCCAAAACTGAATTTAAAAGCAAAACAAAAGCAAAAACAATTTTTTTCTACTTGAAAATTAAATTGCAACAGCACTCTAAGGTTATTAGCGCCACCTAAAGGGCTGAGGCGAGAAAATCAGTGTCTGACTCTTATTAAATGTAATGTGACCAAAACTGAGATCAAGTGCAATCTGAAGATGTTGTTTTGTAAATTGTCATTGAATGCAATGAATAAAACAGTTCTAATCTATATACCTTAAAATACTTACAATGCATTAAAAATTTTTTAATGATGCAACATCTAAGGTCCTGTGAGTAAAACTCCTCTGTTGTTATTATGAGGCTGTTGTATGAACAGGTCACAGGATGCTGAGGTGGAAAATAACTGCCTCCATTTATTACTTTGATGCCTCATACTCTTTTAACCTATTTTTAAAGTAATATTATTTTGAAGTCCTGCTACTTCAGTGCAGTTTCCGGCTCCTATATCCACCTCTGGTTACGTCACTGAATGAAGAACCAAAAATACACAAGAAGCAAACCTGAATGGTTTGATGTTAAAGTGAGACTTTAGCTGCATTGTTCGGGAGTTATGCTATGTATATGAGCCTGTTAGGGGTCAAGTACAGAATACAGGAAGCACTTTACATTCTTAAAATAAATATATGACTTTACTAGATGTATAAAGATAAAAAGTGCCAGAATTTGTCCTGTTGTAATGATGTATATCAGACTTACACTCCTGGTTGCATAATACATATCAGCAGGTTGTTCATCACTGATCTTATAATAAGGGAACACTCATGTTTGAAAGTAATAAGAGATAATAATACACTCATGAATCTCATCTATGTCTGAGCTAAATGTTGAAATAAAACTTAGTAAACTGAGAGGAATCAGCCGTAGAGTTTCAGGCAGAGAGTGAAACTATTAGCATTTTCCCTTGAAAGGAAATTCACCACAATAGTTTCTGTTCTCTTTGCATACCACTCTGCAGTCTGCATTTACTGCCCAGCACCTGTTTTCACACTACCTGTAAGCTTGTGCCTCTCTGCTGCAAAAGGGTTGAGCTTACTTAGATAGCAATTTCATTTCTCTGACTGATCATTAAAGCTTGTTTTACCTCATAGATAACCTCATATTGCTGCTCTGGACTTTGCTGGAATCCCTCTTCTGCAGCCCTCCCCCAGCTAACTCCACAGGATTCAAGCCACAGAGGAGTGATTTAAACCCCCACTGTGCACAAAATAAAACACAGAACACTTTCTCTTTCTGTGAAGCTACCCTGAGAGGTTCCCATTGGAAGAGGCACCAACATGGAAAACCAGGCTGGAGACCTGAAGGACTGAGGCTAAGTCATAATGGTTGACATTTCAGAACTGAACTGCTGCAAAACAGACGGTTTTCAAGAAACAGATGGTTTTCCTCTTTGAGTTTCAGAAACCCCTTGATGCTTGGAGAGATAAAGAGACTGGACGTGAAAGCCTCCTAAGGAATCCTTTCTCCGTTTTGTGGCCCATTGGACAAAGGAACCCCCCTCTGCTGTGAGCCTGCCGTGCTAAAATGCAAGCTGCTGGAGGAAGTAATCTTCGGAAATAGACTTGGACAGAGGTACAAGGTCTGGCACTAGGAGTTAGGGACAGAGGTTCTTGCTAAAACAAATGTATTTTGATGATTTTAATTAATCATTCATGTGTTTACTGTTGATTAGAGACAAAGCTAACAAAATGGACCGCATTGTACAACATGATTTGGAAATATGTTTTGAGCTGTTATAAAGCTAAAACAAGCTTTATTTCACTAAGGCTTTAAACATGTATATAAGATTAATGTTCATGTTTTTTTTCTCATTTGCTCATTACATTTTGATCACCAATTTAAGACCAAAAAGTAATTTAATGAATCCTCATTTCTGCTAACTGCTAGCTTACTTAAAGAAGATTAAGCTCAATTAACTAAAGGTTGTTGATGTCGGATTTGGGCTAACCAGTTAAAAAATATTATTTGACCGATTACCCGTCCCCTGGGTGGCATGGAAGTGATCACAACAATCTTTAATGCAATATATATATAAACATTTTTCATAATATTGGTATAATTTGCTTTGAGTGGTTTGCTTTGTCAGCTAAATGCATGTTTTACAGTTTTTAGACTTTAATTAATGATTGATCAATTATTAAAATAAGTTGACAATTATTTCAATAATCATTTTAATCACGATTGATCTGATTGATTGTCCATCCGTCCATCCAACCATGCACACACTCACATACACCTAAGGACAATTGAGAGATTGAGAGAAGCCGGAGTACCCGGAAAGAACCTGGAGAGAACCCACCGGGACCGAACCCAGAACCTTCCTGCTGCAAGACAACAGCAGCCACTGCACCACCGTGCAGCCTCGATTGATTGTTTCAACCTTAATGAGAAAACAGCAAACTTACTCTCTGACATGTTTTTAGATTAAGAGGATTTTATGGATAGCATTTCATTTTTAAAATTTCCATTTGTAAAAAAAATGCTCTTTTTCTTTTGCACCAAAAGTGGAACAAACTTCACTCCATAGCGATGAAGAGAAAGGAATGCCCTGCAGGATCAGCAATGTGAATACCACAGAATATTCTGCTCTGAGTTTCATTTGACACCATTTTTAACCATTTAAAGAAAAATTTATAAAAGATTATACGGAAATGCCTAATGTATCCAAATTTATGCAAACAATGATCAAATTTAACTTATACAAAATTTATGTTTTTTTTCATAATTTTTCATAGAATTCAATAACAACTCTTCTATTAAAGTATAATAACTTTAAAGATTTGGATTCTATAAATAATTGATAGTGTAGGTTAGAGAGCCTGCTGGGTGCTCTGTGTGCTTTTAATCTCATGTAGATAATTACTTTGGACAGTTAACATACTAAATATCCCTGAAAAGGTATTTCAGGGAGTAGTTTAAACTCCGTACTTAATGAGAGAAGACTTTAATAAGTCATTTTACCAGCAGGTGACCAATAAACCAAAAACAGCCGCACTAATCATGCTTCAGCTACTTTAGACTTAGAGGTGCCTCACAGCTTTGAACAGCTCCAAGATAGCAGCATAGATTATTTCACTGTTTCTAGAAGTCTGAGTTAATTAACTGTCATCCAGAGTCATATGATCAACAAGGCTTCTATATCTCCTATTAAACATGTCACAGGTGTAACTTCATCAAAACCCCAGTTATGTTTCCACCAGTTAAAAGACATTAATTTTAGTGAGTCATGTTTAACATATTTACTTTGTTTAAGTCCTTATATCATGTTGGAATTGAGCTGGTCCAGATGTTTCTACTGTAAATAACCGTCCGCCCTTCCTGCAGCGTAATTATAAAGGGAACCCATATGGACATACACTGAATAGACTATTTAGGGGCTGATAATGACAGCATGGCATGAAAACCCGCTCCCTCTGTAATTACTGCTGCCCAGTAATGTCGACAAATTGAGTGGGTTGAATAAAAAGGCTTCTTTAAAGCCTCTTTATGTTAAGCTCAGTTTAGTTCGCTCTGAGATGCTGCCAAAGACATGAACACCATACGGGGAAAAAAACAGCATGTTTAAAATCTAATCCTGTTTTCCCTTTTTTATTCCTTCTAGATCTTCATTCAGATTAGGAAATTTATCATTTTTAAAATAAACACGTATTATTCATTAAATAATTACCTTTAAAAATGTATTTGTGTAAATTTACGTAGATAATTACTCTTAATGGATAATGTTAATAAAAAATCTTTTTAGAAAATCAGAATTTTATGTAAAACAAACAAAAGGGTTATGTTATGTTATGTTATGGGTTGTGAGCGCTGAGTTGACAGTTGTCCTGAAAACACTCAATACTACAAGCAGGGTTTGACACTAAGGGCAATTGCTAAAGGAGATGACTGTATATCAAGGATTATTCATGAAAAATAACTTTAATAACCTATTTATCTGACCACACTGTTTTATTAAAATGTCTGGTAACACATTAGGATCCACTCTTTTGAAACCCTTTAGGACAAAAGGAAAAAAGTTTACCAAGTAAGAGACTAGGAGCTACATCTGATTCATCCAAAATGATCCTCATCAGCACATCAGGGTTTTTTTTATCAGTACTTTTACTTAATTTCACATGAAAAAAACAATCACAGGAATAAAACAAAATTATTCTTCACTCAAATGAACAGCATCTTTAGTTTAAAGTTACAATCCAAACTGTGCCCTGGCTTCTGAGCAAAGTTACATCACTGGTGAAAAGTCGTCACCTTTCTAAGTGTAATTAATAAAAAAGAAAACTGAAAAACAAAAACACAGAATCAGACCTGAAACTGACTCAAACAGGAGGAAAAGTCAATCATCGATCTACAACAAACTAAGTTTTCAGAAAAATTTATGAAAATTAAACGACATATTTATAAACTATTTTGTTCAATATATATTGAAATATTTATTTTTAATCATTTTTTTTTATTTGGATCAATAAACACAATTTCCTGAAAAAAATCTGAATGAAAATCTTTCCTTAAAATCCATTTCTTTTCACTTGTTTGACTTTCTGGATAATCTTTTTTTATTCTACCTACAAATTTCTACAGAGCTTATTTACAATAAATGATGAAGTCTAATCGTTTTATCTCACAGTTTCACTTCATGTTGCCTTAAGAAAACCATGTAGACCCCGAGAATGTAAGGAAAGAAAAATGCAGCCCAGGATTAACCCCCCCCTCCCTCACAGTAGGTCAGTTAAAATGCCCAACTAAAAAAGTATTCTTGCTTTCTGAGAGTTTATTTTATCGGTCCTTCTTGACCACCTCTGTGCAGTCAGTGTGTCCTGCATGTGAAGTTCACTATTTTTACTTCAACTTTCAGTGCAGTCAGGAAAACATCTAAAAGTTTTTCTTAACCAGAAAAACACTGAAATAGGCCACTTAACCAGTGTTCATGACAGGTTCCATAACTAATATAAATGTCCACGGTCACATACTGCTTCCACTCTCTGTGCAGATCAGTACAGTCTGCAGAGACTCCTAATTGTCCTGAGATCGGAGATCCAACACATCAAGGGTCGTACATTGGGTTGGTGAAGTTTCCTACGCTGCCGTGGTCGAAGCTTTCCATTAGAGGGCCGTATGACGTCCGTCTGTAAAGAAGAATACAGAGAGAGACAGTAGTGCATATCTGTAGATATTAATAAGGTTATTTTGTTTGATTCAATGCTCTGATTTAGCCAGGACTCACCTAAACTTGTAGTGGTACAGTCCTCCTAGCACCAGGAGGACCATTAGGAGGAACATGCAAACAATAACTGTAACACTTCCTGAAGACAACAGAAGAGAAAGACAACAAAACAAATCAGCCTTTTTCTTTTCCTTTGTCAACGATTATTGTCTTTTGTTCTGTTTTTAATGTGGATAAAGCTTTTAATGTCTTAAATAATAAAGACGAAAAATGTTTTAATATCCTTAATTATCACTTATTATCTACACAGTTAGAGGAAGCACACATTTAAAAAGATGATCCATATGCAGAGCTGTTGGTAGATCAGTGAGAGTGATTCTGGTTGGATATTTTTCATTTTCATGTTCATTTCAAAAATACTTCATTTATACTGAAAGGAAATAATTCATTAGTTTGTTAATAGCTGTAGGCAGGAAGGATCTTCTGTAGCGGTCTGTCTTGCACCGGATCTGGAGAAGCCTCTGACTGAAGACACTCTGTTGTTGTTTAAAAATCTTCTGAAGAGGATGCTCCCTGTTGTCCATAATGCTCTTTACTCTATGAATAATTCTCCTTCGAAATCATTTTCAGAGGTTTCAGAGGAGATCCTAGAACAGAGCCGACGTTTTTATCAGCTTGTTGAAGATATGCAGCATCTTTTTGCAAACACCAAAGGACCTACGCTTCCTTAGGAAGTTCAGTCTGCTCTGTCCCTTCTTGTAGACGGCTTCACAGTTACGTCTCCAGTCTAGTTGTTGTCCAGGTAAACACCAAGGTATTTATATTCCTCCACCACCTCCACATCTTCTCCCATAATATTATGGGAGATAATGTTATTAATATAATAATATTATATTAACAATATAATATTATTATTAATATTCCTCAAATTGTTCCTTTTTCTTCGAAAATCTACAATTATATCTCTTGTTTTATTGACATTTAGAATCAGATGATTATTTCCACATCATGCCACAAGGCACTGTAGAAATCAAAAATCCTCACTGTGTGTTCTTCATGTCTAAATGACAAAGGGTTTGTTGCAACTCCAGTTTTACAAACTGCAAACTGCAGCGTTAACAAACTGTTTTTCAACTACTTTTGAAAAACAGTCAGTTTTGCATCTCAACTGCACATTTCCTTAAAGAGGACTATTGATCAGAGCTTAGAAAATCCTGTTGTTATATCAGCTGACTGGTTTGTCTGTAAAAGTATGATTAATAAAAATGGGTTGTCAGCTGATTACAATCTGTGAATAATGGTGTCTCAGCTCTAAGGTTCGACTTTCTAACCCCTCGTATCAGCGCACTATGAACTTCAGGTAATCGCCCCTTCCAGCTGATAATAAACAGGGTTCTTTAAATGAAAGCTCCTTGTTAGAACAAGCAGTCAGTTTTCTGTAATTATTTTTCCGTAAATCTTCCACGATCTTTGAGGTTGGAGCTCATGAGCTACATGTGAGCTGAAAGACTAAAAGCATTCAGTGGAAACACTGGGAGAACCAGGACCTGGATCAGGCAGAGAGCAACAGCTAGAGCAAAACAAATGAGGAGTAGGGCAGCGTGATGGAGGAAGCAAGAACAGAAAGAATATGCACTGAGGCACGGTGGAGAAACGACAAACTGAAGGAGCTAATCAGGACCAATGAGGAACAGCTGAGCAGAACGAAGGGAGAGTATCAGAGGAGATGTGGAGTAGGTAGCAGAATAAATGGGAAAGTCACAAAAACACTGGAATGGACATAACAGAGAAATCTAAAAGTACACGGGAAAAAAATATAAATTAGATAAGAAAAAATCCTATTAAACATTAGAAAAGAATGACCTGAGGAATAAACAGCAGAGAAATAGTCAACATAGTCTACAAAAGAAAAAATCAGCAAAAGCAAGGAGCTTAAAATACAAAAACAAAGACTGCTTGCCCCTCTGGTGGCGCTGGAGCGTTTGGCAGAATGGCTCTGAGGCCGACCGATCTTTCTCCATGGCCTCAGTAAACACAAGGGCAGCAACATTCAGCAACATGCAGCAACATGCAGCAATATGCAGCAACATGCAGCAACATGCAGCAACAAGCAGCAACATGCAGCAACATGCAGCAACATGCAGCAACATGCAGCAACATGCAGCAACATGCAGCAACATGCAGCCACAAGCCATGTGGTTTGTAGGATGTTTTGTAAAAAGAAAGTTTCCAGAAATTAAACTTTGAAAAACTTCTTCATAAAAATAAGGTTTTCAGATTAGTGTAGCTGTTTTAACAAGTTATTAAACAAATGAAATCGTTCTTTATGTCATTTTTTAATTTTATTTTTTCACAATTTATTTCTACAAAATTCTTTTACAGATTTGATGTTTTGAAACTTTATTTTATTCAAATTTACCTTATTTTTTTACAGTGCAGCTACTCATAAAAATAGCAAAGTTCAGTCAGACAAGAAAGCGTAAAGGTCCTGAGTCATATTTATCGTACAGGGTTGGAGCAGTCCGCGATGATGGGAAGGAGGTCCAGTTCCCGACACAGGACATAAATGCTGAGAGGGTGAGGCTGATGCCTGGATGTTTTATGGGCTTAAGGTCTCCATAACAAACAGGGTGAAGAAATAAACAGCAAGAAAAACAACGGCAGAGGAAAATACCTTGAAGTAAAAGTCAGAAAGAGTCCTTCCAGGTTCAGAAAGTAAAGGTTTCAATTGTTTGTATTTCAAGGTCCACAGCATTCAGTGGTCTTAAACTCCAGTCCTAGACAGCCAGTGTCCTGCAACTTCTAGATCTACCTCGGCTTCAATACACTTGACTCCAGTATTTCTGCTTTATCTGCCGTATCTGGAAAAAATCCAAGCATGGCCCTCGTTTTTCAAGCTGGTTGCAACCAAAAATTGAATGTCTTGAAAATAGCTGTATTTTTCCCTATTTTAAGCAGGTATTTAAGATAATTTCCCAATAAAATAAAACTATTTATATTTAAAATAAGACATAAAAGGCCAAAACTACTGTTTCAATTGTCAAATTATTTATCTACCTGCTCAAATCAGGGTAAAGGAACTTATTTTAAGACCCTTGGTTCTTTTAGCCCCTGAAATATAATCTGTACGTGAAATAAGATAATGGAGATGTTTTTCTGTTTTTTTAACTGTTAAAATCATATTGTATATACAAATCCCTTTATTAACCTAAAGGGATCCAAATGTTTCAAGAGGGTTGTATTGCCTTTCTGCAGTGTGCATTCTAGTGAGGTAGTTTAGCTATGGTGAATAAAATGGCTGAAGCACACAAGGGCACATCTACTAGTCGCAGGACAGCGGCCCTGCGGCGCTTTGACACCATGACTTTCTGAAACAAACAAGGAGGAGGGGCAGTTATCAAAAGCACATGTTTCTTTTTCACTTGTTCATTTATAAACCTCATAAAGAAGTCGCTCTAACGTGAACAAGGAAGTGTGAGAAGCAAACGGCTCACATATTAACCACAGTATGAACCTTTCCTTCCCTAAACAAGGTCAGAGAAGTGGGCCGGTGAACTCAGCTGGTTTTCACCTGTAATATCAGGCTGCTGTGATCAGTTAGTCTTTAACTGATTATTACCTTCGTCAGAGTGTTTCTGGTAAAGTGTTTTTGTTAAGGTGTGTTTAGGACTTAATGGGTTAAACTTTATTCTACTGAGGCCATTAAAGTCCATTGTTTTGAAGCATCAGATTAAATACGTTGATCGTTGTTTAAAAAAATCGATGATATCCAGCTAAAACGTCAACAGTGAGATTAATATTACATGGAGCAGTTTATCTACATTTCTTAACCTTTTCATTGATCTTTAACTTGTTTTTTCAAACAACAGATGAGGCATTAATTTTAAGGTTTTTGTTTGAATCTCAGTTAAACTTGGCAGATTTCTGACATGAAGTTGGCTTTTTTTGGTGTAGTTTGATGAAATGTGAAGCAGGGTTGAGGCAACGTTAATGGAAAGGCCATTTTATAAGCTTTATGTTGCTCTGCTGTCCATTTCCAAAGCAGTTTTCAAATCTCTTTGAGATTGTCCGATTAGGACACCCAACCATCTCCAAGTTTCTAACTGTAAACCTGTCCTCAGTTTGCTCATGTCACCGGAGCATTGAAAAAAAGATATATAAGCTTTTTTTCCTGAAATTTTATATTTTCCCCTTTTTAAGCAGGTAAGTAAGACAGTAGGCCAACAGAATAAGAGGATTTATGTTTAAATAAAGAATAAATAATGCCTTTATCTTATTTTTAGTGCATAATATCTAATAATTGTAATTTAGGGGCAAAAATACTTATTTGATCTTATTTAGCGGCTCAAATTATGAGCAAATATACAAATTTTAAGAAATTTTAAGTATTTTTCAGATCAGTTTTTGCAGTGAGATAAGACACAGAGTCCATTGTTTGGTCACAATGACTTCTAAATGAAAACAGCTCAAAGAAACGAAGTGTACGAATGGTTAAGCATGGTGGCAGCAGCATCATGCTGTGGAGCTGTTCTGTCGCAGGTTGTGGCAGTGTTTCAGGTACAGTAGTTAGAGAGGCTGCTGGTCTGAGGTCTTTGGTTATGGTTCCCTCTTTGTGTTTTCGTTTTTCAGCAGTTGTTCGATAAGTTCTTTGATACTTGCCATATGCTGTTATTTTTGCCATTTAGGGTTTGTTTTTGTCCTTGTTTGTCTTTGTCAGGAGTTTCCTAGTTTACTTCTCATTATCATGTCGTACATTTTGCTGTTGCTGTTTTAAGTTTTGGATCTGGTTCCTAGGATTATTTTTGTTAAATTCTTGGTTTCTTCCCTGTGTTTCTTTTTAATCCTCTGTTCAATATCCTCTCGCAGCTTATTACCTTGATTCTCCTCAGACGTTTAACATTTCTCAGCTGCTTTCCCTCCCTTTCCCATTATTTAGGCTGTTGTTTTTTCCTGTATCTTCACAGGAATCCTTCATGTGTTTCCCTCCTGTCTCTGTGGCCGGTTTATGTGTTCTTTGTCAGATCAATTTCAGTTCTTCATTAAATGTTTGTTTGTTTTCCTTCAACTTTAATCTTATTCAAAATGAACATAACACAACATCCACCTAGAGTGAAAGTTTGTGTTCAGACAAGAGCTAAAGAGACACATTTAAAGGAATTAATGGGAGGCGTTTAAGCCTAATAAAACTGTGAGGTGTGGTGGAGGTGGTATCATGTTGTGGGGTTTATTTTGCTGCCAGTGGTATCAATGAAAATAAGGACACTATTGCCTTAACTGGATGGTTAAACATCACCGCCATCTAAGGTGAAATGAATAAACAGGCACTAAATGGAGCTTCTGGAACAACCTTCTCTAAGTTCTTACCTCAACTTTGGTAAAAATCTGTAAACTTGTCTTAAAAGACGGATCTGTTTCACAAAATCAAGCAAATTGGCTCAATTCTCCAAATGAAGAGACACCCTGATCAATAAACCTCGGACTGAAAGTGATGACAAAGGCAAACCTTACCGCTGCCTTTCTGAAGGAGTGAAGAAAATGAAAAAGTTGATCCACCTACCTGAGCTGAGAGGCTTCGGCCTCTGCTCCCCCCCCTCTGCTGTGGGGCTGCTGGCTGGAGCTTGAGTTGATGTCAGTCTGGTGGTAGAGGTGCTGTAAGGTGTGGTCGTTGGAGCACCAGTTGAGCTAGCAGGGTGTGAGGCTGTGCTACTAGCTGTGGAACCAGCTGTGGAGGTAGAGACGGCGCTGGTTGTGTCGCTCACAGGCGTCGTCGTTTGGTCAGAGGTGGCGCTGATGGCCCTGGTTGTACTGCGGACGCCAGTGGGTGTAATGGATGTTAGGGTGGTTGGGGTGCTGTCAGTTGGTTGAGTGGTCAGGAGCGTGGTGGTGGTGGGGGGGATGCTCTGCGTTGTCTGAATGGTAGTGGAGGTGGACGACGGTGAGGATGAAGAAGACGTAGGAGCAGCTGTGCTGCTACTCTGAGTCTCAGATGATGAGCTGCCGTTTGGGGGCGACGTGGAGACGGTTGTTTGACTTCTGCTGGTTGGACTGGAGGGACTTTCAGAGGTTAAAGTAATTTTAGTAACTGTTGTTGAAGGTTTAGTTGTTGAAGTTTCAGATGTTGGAGGTTTACTTGTATTTGCAAATGCCGAAGATAACAGCAGACCTATAATTGGATGCAAATAGCATTTAGTCAGTTTTCACCACAAATGGTTTACAGTTACTGTGCCATAAACACGGAACCATATTTTCTCTGGTGGAACCATCTGATGTTTAACATGATTAGGAGTCTGTTTTTTTGTTTTGTTTTTTTGCTTTTTGTTCGGGTCCTCCTATGTTTTTTTTTTTTGTACTTGACATCATTTCTTGATGAAAGGCTAAAAAGTTAGAAGAAAGTTCCTCTGATGAATGAACCATCTCCTTATTTTATAGAATTCTTACCAAAATAAAATGCACCTTTAAAGGAAAGCGTGCTCCATTTCTATCCTGGGAATGTTGTAAATTCCCAAAGAGGTGTCTTGGTGTCCCTGGAAGAGCGAACTTCTGGGTTTATCTCCTGAACTCTTCCTTCCTACATTCCTTTTTTTTTTTTAAAAAAAGTAGAGTAAATTTGATGGATGCAGCCATCTGCAAGATAAAGAGTGTGACATATAACAGAGAGAATCATCCTTTTAAAGTTTGTCTCAGGGAACTTTAGTCAGGTTTAAAAGTCGTGCATCTTCACTGTCTTCTGGTTTCATTTCCAAAGAGTCTCTCCATGAGCAGCGTACGAAAACGCCATGCAGATCTTTTTCAGCTAACGGCGTGCTGGTGTGCAGGAAGTAGAAACCGAGATCCGGTCTGACGATTGAGAGTTTCTCTTTCAGAAACTTTGATCTTATGGTTTTCAGTTTAGTTATTTAAGAAGAACGGAACTTGAAATATATAAAAAAACAAAACATTTTCAACATTCTCCAAATACATTGTTACAGGTTTTGTTAAATTAAATTTAATTAAATTAAATTAGAAGAGGAAACACTTCCTGAAATCAAAAGCCACAAAGAAATGTTTCTCACAGGTTCCACTTGTTTAGGTGAAATATTGGCGCTTCATCGATGAATCAATCATTGAAAAAAAAACCCTCTGGTCTGTTTAACTTCCCCTGGGAAATCTAAGTTATCATTTAATCTTTCTTTGGCTGCATATTAACTTCAAACAGTCCAATCCAAAGCTTTTAGAACTGAACTGATCAGGTTGTATGATAGTTTTTATCATATTTTTTTCCATAACCCATTTTATGATTCAGATTTCGTCATAACTGATGATTTTAATCTAACTTTAAAAACATTTACAAAAACCAAGCTGCAGATCAGACAGAATCAATGAGGAGCAGGTCTGTGTATGCGCCCTGATTGTAGAGCTGACTTACATGTTATCAGAGTTTGCAGACTGACCCTCATCTTTGTTTTCTTCTTGCCGTTTATCGTCCTGAACACTGTACAGGCTGAGCAGTGCTGATCTTTGCTCCCTCTGGATGTCTGAGCAGCTCCCTGTGACTGGAGGCGTTTCTGATTATATACCAGCAGAAGGAGGAGGGGTGGGGGTGCTACACACTGACTGAGTCATGTTCAGACTTCAGAGGGCGGCTCGGTCCGGGGGAGCAGCTTTGAGGAAGCTGCGTTAGAGGTGACAACATGTGCTTGGAGTTTATTTTTAGACTCTATGTTCTGTGGATTAGAATTATCTGAGTGTTTGGAGCTAAAAAAAAAGTCACAAAACTGATCCTGAATCTGCTTTATTTGTTCAGTTATAAACTTATTGTTATACAGTAAAGCATAACGTTTTTTTTTTATTTTTATGATACTCATATAAAGATTAGTTTCAAGAGTCACAGTTAAATGATTCTGAGATAAATATTTACATTTTAAGGTTTTAAAGTAGCCAAACATTTGAGTTGTAATTACAAAAGTGCGACACTAGAGGACAGCACAAATTCTAGAACAAAAACAGAGGAGATTTAAGGAGTTAAAGTCCATGTATGTGTCTTTAGTTTGTCAACCACAGAGATATGTGTTATCAATCACCCAGTCAGATTTGAATAATTAAAACCATTGCCAAGCATATAAAATTAGATTCTAAATGTAATGAAAAAACATCAGCTTTATCAGCTCTGAAAGGCTGAGGGCGTATCTTCTGTAACGCACTGCAACCACACCCCCCAAAAAAGGACTTTCCATAGCCATCTACTAAAGACTCAACAACTTAAAGGCTCTGGGACTTTCCGGTGAAGTACGGTACCTGGAAAGTAAGGGAAAAAAGAGCTCCATATGTACATAGAATTAGGTGCTGCCCTCTTAGCCACACCCAAATAATCCTGAATCTAACAAGACAAATTAAATACATCATGATAAAAGCAGTCCCCCTCTAAACCTGAAGTTGGCAGCAGATATTATTAAGTGGAATGTCCTTAATAATTCAGTGGAATCTCATATGTAATTACAGATAAAGAACAACTAAATCCCTTCAATATGCATATTATGCAGAATCATTTATGATAGATTTAGACTACATAGATGTGTAAATGTGTGAATAAAAAATCGTAAAAATCTAGTCTGTCCCCAGTGATTTATTTAGGAAAAATATGGATCTTAGTCTGGTTATTTCTTACCACATTAGGAAGATAATTAACAAACACAAGAATGGAAAATATGGATCTTGTGTTTGCTAATTATCTTCCTGATGTGGTAAGAAATAACCAGACTAAGACAGTCAGAGAAAAAAACAACAGGTGACCATTTATAAACAGATATCCATCAGACCTGTGTGCTGCTGCAGGTCTGTCAAGTCATTTCACATCAAACTTGCTGTTTTATTTCTTTCTGGACTTTTTTTGTTTACTGGTTTGCAGCCATCGTAGAGCAGGATGGGCCACGATGGAGCAGCCTTCTAAGTTTCTACACTTGTTTGTTAAGCACACTTCTGACTTTGTTGCTGAATAATATAAGTCATATTTCCAGAAATCTTTAATCTTTTGGGCGTGCAGGTGGCGCAGTGGTTAGCGTGCATGATCCATGTACAGAGGCCTCAGTCCTCAATGCGGGCGACCCAGGTTCGAATCCAGCTTGTGGTCCTTTCCCGCATGTCTCTCATACCCCCTTTCCTGTCAGCCTACTGTCAGAAAAACAAGCCACTAGTGC
>JAUZNJ010025301.1:0-16770 GCA_034780135.1 Jordanella pulchra | reverse complement strand
TATAATTTATCTGCGAATTTGAACAGGATATTAAGAATTTACTAAAAATACAAAAGCCAAACGTATCCATCATAAGACTTTAATTAGGTATTTAAAAACAACTCACAAAAATCTAAAACCGGAGTTTTTTTTTTGTTTTGTTTTATTTATTTTGTTTGCTTTTTTGGTGCATGTTATTGTTATCACCGATAGAATGGTTGATAACAGCCTGCTAGCAGGCAGAGCAGGGACAAACTGAGGCCATTCAATGGGGCTGATAACCACTGATAATCGCCATTCTATACGATGATAACATCCGAAGCGGGTGGTTATTAAGAAGTCAATCAATTTAAATCGCTGGTTTTTGCATTTTTGCTTTATTTTTTCTGAGCAGATTTGCATCTTTTTTCTGCACTCGGTCCATGTTCCTTGTGGTCAGAGTGCCTCAAAACAGGGGGATGAATCATCTGGACAACAGAGGTAAGGGGAGACGCCGTTCCTGAGCTCAGGCAAAACAGCGTGGATTCAAGTGAGTCTAGTGTTAACCTGATGACTTGATGGAATGAATGGAGTCTGGTTTGCTACTGCTTGGGTGGAAAGAAAACCAGAAGCTACACTTTTGGAACCACTTTAACACCCCTGCTCTAGAGCTAAGGAACCACAGCGGCAGAGGTGGCAGCCTGCCACAATGGTCACAGAAGTAACAGACAAAAGTAGTAATAAAAAAAGTAATGGGCTTGGACAAAAATTATGGTATCCTTAATTTATTATTTAGATACAAAACTTTTTGAGGCAATTGCTGCAATTCCTAACTGTAACTGTCAATGAGACTTCTGCTCCTCTCGGGAGGTATTTTGGTTCACTCTTCATTAACTGCCCCAGTTTTCTGAGGTCTGAAGTGTTCCTTTTCCAAGCACGTTTCAGCTTCTTCCAAAGATGCTCAATAGAACTTAAGTCATAGACGGTCTTCCGATGCTTTCTTCTTAGCTATTCTTGGGTGGTTTTACCTATATGTTCTGGGTCATCCTGCTGACCTGCGCCTAAGACCAAGCTTTCCAACACTGGGCAGTATATTTCTCTCTAGAATCCGTTGATAGTCTTGATATTTAATTGTATATATCGTTGGCACAAAAATGCTTGTAGTTAAAAGCATGGCATATGTGGCTTTTAATGTGCATATTATCCCAAGGCAGTTTATTTGCAACATATCTATCCAGGGTGCCCTACAACAGCCTTCTTCTCAAGATGTAAGTCGTGCATTAGAAGCAGACATTTAAATCTGGTCACGGTTAAAAAAAAGAAAACAACAAACATCAGTTTAGATTTGGGTGATAAAACAAAGAAAACAAATTAACAATGTGAAGTTGTGAAGTAATTATCAGTTATTTAAAATCTGACTACAAGCTAAGATTAAAATTCCTACCTGGAGGGAGATACGAACAAGCGCCTGAGGAGTTGACCAAAATGTTGGTATGAAATGTTGCATCAAACCTTTCATCTGCACTGCACACAAGGTAAAAAGAAAAACATAGTAAGTTGAATTTTTCACAGCTTCATTTGTAACCAAAGCATAACTTCAAACACACTCAGTTCTACAATTCAAAACAAGAACAGCTGTTCATATGTATAAATGACTGCAGATAAAAGGTGCTGCAGTGGTTTTAGCTCTCTTGTGGTTCTCCTTATCCTCCCCTGATTAAACCACACACCAAATAAGAAATTTGAATCTGAAGGAACAAAGAAGAAAACACTATATTCCCAAAAGCCAAAAATGAGGAATGTCCAGAGACAGTGACAAATAATGTCCAGCACTGTTTCCTTTATTAGTTGAGTGCTTTGTTCAAATCCTTTAAACATTGATTAATGGTGATCTCTGGGGCTCTTTCCATTAGGGACCTATAATAAAAGCCCGTTCTGCTATCTCCACTAATAGAATTTCATTCATTTGTCAGAATGATTCACTGCTCCAGATCACTGATCTAGATGGCCCTGAATACATTAAAAGCTAACCTTCAATTGTAATGTTCTTATCTTTAAAAAAGAGCTCCTATAACAGGCAACTGCTGGTTTTAAAAAAAATATCTGCCTTTTTTTTTAGGTTTTAATGACTGAAAATATCTTGATGATGATATACAAAACAAAAATGCCTATAGGTACAAAACTAGTAACCTAGTAGAGTGCTACAACAAAGAACCAGCAAAAGATTTAAGGCTAATCAATATCTATAGTTTAACGATTACAATTGAAAATGTACCCTTCCAATTATGACATATTAATGTGTAATTCATTTCCGATAATTTGAAATGAGAGAATGAAGAACAGTCCCTTTATCATGACCACCCTCTAGGAAGGTTTTGATAACCCTGTGCGGTATCTTACTTTGTTAATTAATGAGAGTAGCCGAGACATTTTTAATCAATAATCCTTGACTTCTTGTTTCCTTGTAAAATACATATACAAAAAGAGGGACAATATCTATTCTTCGTCTTGCAGTTAAAGTGGTTCGTGCATTGTGTTAACAGCCAGAATGCAAACACTTTTGTCATTATTACATATTAAATATTTAATGAGGAAATCACATCAGATTCAAAACATTACGTGATAAACGGGTCCAAACATTGTTTTGGTCAACCCTGTTATGCAATCAATACCAGCATAATAAACAATGCAAAGATAATCAACAAACTTTAATTTATATCCAGTTTATCTGATTTTGCTGCTTAGATATTGGCTTCAACATAAAACATGGCCTTACAGGCACATAAAAAATCTCAATCAGTAGCTTTGCTTATGGACTGTTTCCTGAAAGAAACATCTTTAATCGAAGCAGATATCTTGATCAGCCCAGACTCTGACTGCGTCTGCCGAGATTGGCAGATCAGATAAGTTGAATAAAAAAAAATATATATTATTTTGCTTAGGTAAGAGGTTCATCCACTGTAATGTGGACTCATGCCTCACTCTATGAATTGTTTATTTGCTGGTAACCACAAAATTATAGTATATAGTATAATTATTTGTAGGGATTTGGTCCTGAAATGAAACATGTTGATTTGTTATAGAGTAGGTTTTATTGAAATTATGAAGTCAAGCTATATTTAGTTTGAAAAAATAGAAACGTAGATATGACAAAAGAAAAATCTGCAACATGTTTGATCATAAAGGTACAAGTAAGATGTACAAAAAGATGAACAGTTTGGCACATTAATCTCTGTTTTAGATACATTTAACAAAAAAGCCCAGGGAGAGATCTAAACAATTTCTGCTGAAACTACAGCAGAAACAATTAAAATGTGTTGTTTTGTACATCAAAGACGCCTGTATTTTCTAACAGGATTTGGGCTTAACATCAAAAACTAACAGGAAAGATTTATCTCTAAATTCTATACATTCCAGCCTGAAGGAACATGTTCATAGATATCGGTTGTGATATGGGTAAAGGATTTGATAAGTTACAAGCTGTAATGACTGCACATAAACATTATTACTGCCACCATGTCTTAGACACTGTTTAGCTGTATTGGAATATTAAACAATTGTTTATTAGAGATTTTCCTCTTTCTATCTTGGAATTATGACTCAAGATGACACGTCTGTGTGTTTCACAAAGGTTTGAGATTTCATTCAAAGATGTACTGCACATAGATAAAGCCTTTTAGTTCTTTTTTGGAAGAAAAAAAACAAAAAGCAAAAAAAGTTGTGTTTGTAAAAAGACAAATATTGGTGCTAACCACAGAAACTTGGAGGAACCAACAAAAAGGAGCTGCTTTCACAACAAACTGAAACTTCCTAAAACAACAGTCTCAACAAAATGATGGAGTGGCCTGGTGCTTAGAGCCTAGTGTTTGCATTCTGGTTCAAACCCCACAGCTAGCAATGGTTTCCTGAGCAAAACACACCAAGATGGGCACTGCTCCCTAAGGGATGGCTTAAATGCAGAGGTCAAACATCATTGTAATGTAGTCTTGCAGTGACCTCTAACATTGATTATCATTATTGAAACAACAAATTAGCATCTGAATAATAGAAGCTTCCTGCGGTTTGTTTTTCAAATCAGCCGTCACCAGGTTTAAGTAGGTCATTGCTTACATATGATTATTTTACCATAAATCCATAAACATTAACAACTCAGTTCTTTAACACTGTTGTTCTTGTTATGTTTCCAGGTGCTGTTGATAAATCTTGCTCTAAAAACGTAACTCCTTTTTTTCTTGCTGGTGATGCAGATGAAAGATCTTCTGATTAGGATTGCCTAGCTTTCAGAAACACTGTTGTTTAAAGGGATATAAGAATAAATAATTTTCAGTAAACTGAGGCACTCCGGGGACATTCCAGCAAACAGTGACTGAATCAGGAGCTGCACAGATGAATGTTATTAAACTTTCATTAAAAGTTATTAAGCTCTTGCTCTTTCAGGTTTTGTGATATTATCATATAGACCTACTTACAATCCTTCACAAAAAACTTCAAACAAAAGCTGTGGAGGATCAAACAATAATTGAACGAGATAAAATTACATGGCTAATGCTTAACTTGGCCTGCAAAACGAATTTCCGCACATTTTGTGCAAAAGTAACAGCAAGAGCACAAATGCATAAGTTGCTGTGGTTTCACATGGCTTCTGCTGCCATTTTAATCTGCTAAAACCAGACTCCAGCAGTCAGACACTAAGTGTCCCGATCAGCTCAAACGGTTCTGCTTTAATATTCCTTCTTTCCACTAACAGATTCCGCTGCAGTATTCTCACATACAGCTGTCAACATATACAACAGCTTGTTAAAAAGAAAAAAAAAAACACAAGTTATGGCATTTAATTTTCCTTTTGACTTAATAAAGCATTTTTAAATTGAATTGAACTGGATTGAACTGAATGGAATCAAATCAAACTTTGAATGGGAGTTTTGGGTATAAAAAAAACAAAGTCTGCATTACAGCCTAATAAAGAGTCAAAGTAGGGCAATAAATGCTTTTATTTAAAACACAAAAAACTGACCAGAGGTTATAGATGACCTGTCATCAATCAGCAAGTTGCTCAAATAGCAAAGCTCTTAATCCTCCATTAACAAAGGTGGATACTACAGACCTGTTCGATGATGGAATATTGTGAAAAGATTATCTAGTTAAAACAGACTGATGTTTTAAAGTAGTGGATTTTGTTAATTGTTATGATTGTCCAACTCCGAGTTATGAAATTAGAATTTACGTCAGACCAACAAAAACACATTATTATAATAACAGAAATGTGTGCTCAATGAAAAGTACGATTAACACCTGTAAAAAAAATAAAATATAATTTCACCTGACAAAGAGAACCTGAGATGAACACCTATCTTAATTTGTTGAATATAATTTTAGAAATGTGATTTTGTTCCTCCACATATGACTGAGAATGAGCATTAAAGTATGACGCTCCAACAAGGCTGAAACACACAGAAGCAAATCAAACACATTTACCTGTTATGTTTAATATATGAAGCTGGTGCAATGGTTTCATTACGAGTCTTACATCATCCACGACCATTTACACAGCAGAACAAAGCCAGCCTGATGGTTTGAAGCCTACCTGTTGTACAGCAGAATGTCTGGCTTCCAGATGAGATGGTCTGGAAATCTCACATTGGTCACACCTGGATAATCCAACGGATTCCACTGGAGGTAATAGTCATTCCAGTACTGCCAAACATAAAATCATTATGTATTCCTCACACACATTTCCTACACATTCTGGAGTTCCACTTTGGTAAGCCTGGGGATTTAAGGGAGCTTCTCATATTCCAGTGACACTTCGACTTGACAAAAAAAAGAAAGAAAAAAAAAGTCTGTAGCAGCAGCTGCAGGCAAATTTTAATCTTTTGCAGCATGTCGGAGAAAAATCATCTTTGTCATTACATACCATAGGGAGAGCAGTTAGGTGTTTGACATCATAATGGTGCATAATAACACAAGAAGGAGGAAAAGTCAAGGGATCAATAGAATTACTTTAGTTTACTCTGAATGTTTGCAGCAAAGATTGGAGCAAACTGAGCAGCTGCATTATTCCACTCATAAATATTTAATGAATGTAAAATATTTACAATAAATGCAATGATCCAAACAAGTTGTTGTCATTATTCCATGTAGCCTTTTTTGTTAATATGACAATGAGTAAATTAGCTTATGAGAAACTCACGGCTATAACAGTGACTTAGAACATGCACGACTCCCTCATTGATATTTTTTGGTTAATACCTTTTTAATAAAAGCTCTTTTAGAAATCAGAACTTCAGTGCAACTTTAATTAAATCCCACCTTGATATTCAAACAATGGCTGTCATCAGAATAAAAGAACATAAAGGTCAGTTTATGAAGTGGGGGAGCATGCTGAAAGAGGATAGACTAGCTGATACAGCCTACCTAAATGCCTCTCCTAAATGATTGAAAGTAGGCGAAGCAATTAAAGCAAATGCCTTGAAAAAGCTCATCAATATTCATATTTTGTTTACAATTTAAACTAAAGCCAACTTTACATCACATTGTTCTCTAATAATGACATTATAGGAATGCATTAATATAAAGTTTTTGTTTCTTTTCTTGATGACACTTCGCTTTAAAGTGGTTGAGTTTGAGGTGCAAAGTTGTCCTTTAATATACTGAATTGATGGGATATTATCCGTTTTTTTCTCCTGGGATCTTTACCAAGTTTACTAAATCAGTGCCAATAGATTGCTGATCCAGAAGTTGTTGTCTGAAAGGGCTTCTGCGTGTGTGTTAATGTGGACCTGAACTTGCAGCTGAGTGAGAATGTAGTTTTCGTATTTTACTGTTAAAGTGAGGACTTTTTTTTTTAATCCACAGTTTTTATGGCTAGGGGTTAAATTTTGGATTGAGGTGTGAGGTAGGTAATGCAAGATAATGCAAGATCCTCAGGATCCAAAGGAGCCTATATGTGTTTGTGTATGGGGGGGTGGGGTGGGGGGTCGGATAGACTGCTGCTGGGATTCCACAGGATGATTTAAACCAGGCCAAGCAGCCTTGGGAGGGTTTGCTGACGATGCAGCAAGAAGTATAGCGTCACAAAATGGACAAGCTGCAATAAAGCATCTGTGTTCATACACTTCATTTCACCATATGAGGGAGAAAGAGCTTTATTACCCCTGTGAATGGTGGGAATAAAAAGACCCCTCACCTCTAAATGAGAATAATACCTTTAAGTACAGAAGAAAATGATATTTCTATTCCAGCTAGTTGGCAAATGAATCACATCTTCTAAGACTTAAAAATACAATTTTATGAGTAGTTTTTTCTCTGTAAAGCCTTAAAAGTAAGATGTTCATTTTTTCAATTTATGTGAAATAATCTGCATATAATGAAAGATCAGCATGTTGCAGCTTTTTCACCCAAAGCACCTTTTGGTGTGTTATATCAAAACCATTTACACAATAAAAAGATTTAAAAAATCTGTAGGAAAAACCATTGCACAGAACCTTGGAATGGCATTCATTTGCATTAAATGGTCCATCCTCTCTGATGATGCAAGCAAAACATTAAGCAAAGAAGCACTAAGGAAGCCGAAAGTAACTCCAGAGAAGCTGCAGCTCATGTGGGAGATCTAAGAGGATACTGTGGGAAAAATGTACAATGGTGAAAGAGCATCAAAATTACAAGAGAATGGTTTAGCAGAAGCATTTGTTTCATAAAATAGTTATATAAAGTCCTATAAAATATCTTTAATGCAACATTTTATACATTATAGAGGGAGCTTCTTACCAGCTGAAGCCAGATGTTAGTTGTTAGAACCTGGTTCTTCTCATCCTGTTGATAAATACATAAATTACATTATTTACATGCCTAGCTGTTTGCATTCGGATTTCTTCTCCCTTTGAGTTTTAGAAACAAAACCCAATAAATAAATAAAACTCCTTTTTAATCGGTAGATTTACTGATCAAAGTCTTAGTCATTAAACAATGTACTTAAAACTTTTAAAGACATTTGTGGATAAAAGTTGCTTTGTGCACTACTTAATGATTTGTTTAAAAACATTGGAAACTGAATATGTTTTCACTGTAGACTCGATTTTGGTTGCCACAGAAACCGGTCACCAGCGAAGTTTTAATCAATGATAATTTACGCACTACATCCATGATCTGCATGAGGCTGAGGCCAAAGTAAACTGTGAGGCTTTGAGAATCGTTGAAAACTGGTCTCTCCAGTGGGTTGTACGCAGTCATCAGATCACGGTACAGTTTGCGCTGGCTTGGACCTTGCTGAGAAACTGCAGAAGAACAAAGCAAATATATAAGAAACACATTACAAATGGGTTAGATCACAACTGGTTTTCCGTTTATAGCTCATATGCTGGTTATTGTTGCAAAAATGATTTTTTATGCCCATGGAAACATTGATGGATTATTATGATTTCAGAAACATGTTAGAAAAAGTAAAATATCCATCGATCCATTTTCTGCACCTTTTTTTAAACAGCTCTGGGCTTTCTATGTCATCAGCAGTCAATTTTAAAAAAGGTGAGTCGGTCCATAACAACAGCACAGACAAAAACTGAATAACCATTAGCGGTTTTGGACTATGGTTAGTGAGCACAGGGTGAAACCAAATACATGAAGGACAACCTGCCAACTCCAAAAACAACAACCATGTTTGGACATAGAAGCTTAATGCTTTCAGCCAAATGCTCTAACCCACAAACCCAGTAGATTCAGGTGAGTGGATGACTATAAGACAAACAAAGGGGTAAATAGTGGCACATAAAAACACACTAAACCAAAGCAGAAAAATAGGAATTTAACAGCATATCGAAAAACAACAAGCCCAATCAAAATCCAACAAATTACACAAACCATAAGAAAAAGCATCTGTAATATGTAAATATGTAAAGCAAGACACAGCTGTGTGTCCTTGACCAGGAACCGGAGGTAAATAGTCAGGCCACCATGTGCTCCACTGCTATCTATGACTTTCATCGTCACAAATGGCCTTTGTGTTAACAACTTTGACTCCGTTTGGATTTCAGTACATTCTGCTGCATTTCTCCTTTGTCTAATTTGTAGCAGTGCTTTGACAGAATTGTGTTCATCCTTATACGTTTTATCTCACTTTGTACTCATTCAAATAGCTATTACTAGGGTTCGTTTGAAAGAAAAAACTGAATATTTTTAAGACGCAGGTATTGAATGATTACAGTTTAAAATGTCTCACTTTGAGCTAAACATGCATAATATCTGAGATGAGAAAGACTATAACTAAGGTATAGCAGATGTAATCTATGATGGAAGTTCATGCAGGGAAAACTGCAGAGGTTGAGATGTTGCATGAAAATAAACATGAAGATACACATAGAAAATGTTTCATTGGAACAGATTTCCCGTAACTCCATATAAACCAGAGAAAAAAAGAACACGCATTAAAACTGTCAGGGTTGTGCTATTACAACAAATCAACAAAATAAGCAGAAAAAAATTTCTGTCTTTCAGACTGTGCAGTTTCTTCACATTCAGTTGATTTTCTAGTACATTAGGGGCAAAAAGTATCGATTACAGAAAAAAAAAAAAAATACAGTAAATGTATGAGCTACAGTGAAACAACTGAAGCTTAATATTCATAAAGACTTTCTTTACTCTGATGAAGGACAAATGAAATAAAAAAAGAAATGTAGTGCATCCAACTTCCTTCAGAAATGTTCCTATTTATGAGTCTATTTTTATCTGAGGCAGAGATTCTTAAACTCTTCTTGTTGGGCCCTTCTATAGTTTACAAGTTCACTCAGTTCCTATTGTTGAAAAAAGAAAAATCAGCCCCAGTAAATAGTTGCTGTAAAAAGTAAATAAACTGTCATCTCCTTTAAATCACAAAAATGCCACTTTTCAAGAGTATCGTTTTAAAGTTTACCCGTTTGTGTAAAAGACAACATTGCTTGCAACATTTTTAAGAATGACCTTTCAAAATGTTTTTTTTTGCACCATTTCTACCATGCCCCCCTCCTGCAATTACACTGCCCCTCCCACTTTTGGAGCCACTGGTCTATGGTAAACTTATTATTATTACATGCGCTTTGTGAAAGCCTCCTGCATTTCAGAGAGCTCTGGCAAACAGACAGCATCATGAAAAATAAAGAACACATCAGACAGAGTTATGAATAAGCAGAAGCAATTTGAAATCATGTCGATGGCGGCATTATGCTGTGGTTATACTTTACTTCAGGGACAGAAAAGCTGGTCAAAGGTTTTAGGAAGACAGATAGAGCTAAATTTAGAAGAACATGCGACTCTGCTGCAGATTACAGATCAGTCAGAGGTTAAACTTTAGACAAGGCAAACAAAGTGAAATTAGATCCAACGCTACAACTGCTTGGTTAAGATTAAAACTGGAAAATGTACGTTTACAGATTCTCTTCATCAAGTCACAAAGTTTGAAAAACGATATGTTGATAGTGTTTTTTTTTTCTATTCCTATTGGCTGATGCAAGCATGACTTCACAAATTCATTGGTTCCTTCAGCAGCAATCCCTTCAGATCCAGGAAAATGCAAGAATTGCCCCTCCGTTTGCTCTCAATCGTTAATGTTTGGTTTGACAGTTTTGTTTAAACTGAGACCAGTTCAACATTTATAATTTAGCATTTTTAATCATCCAAGTGGCTAAAGAAAAATAAATATTGGCTTCAAGAATCTGCCCCCTAAAAATCACGTATAGGGGATCAGTTAGACCCCAACCCTTTTCAGACTTTTTGTGAAATTTGAGAAAAAAAAGAAACTGCGTATTGTTTAATTTTCTTTTAGCCATTATGCAATATTTTGTGTTGCTTGCTTAAACAGAATAAACTTAACTGAAAAATAAAATCACAAGGACAAATGGTAAACAAAGTAGAAGGACTGAGCGCTGCATTGCTGGTTTCTATTTTGAACAAAATTATGGTTAAACCTGGAAAAACATGCAGGTTTGGTTTCACAACCCCCACTAAATCAGTTTTCTTTAAATCCTAAATAACTGCAGTAACTACCAAGATTTTTACCATGATGTTCTTTCTACAAAGAGATATCCAAAAGTACAGTTTGTGGAAGAGAATTTAAAACAGTCGTAGACTCATATCTTGCTAATAAATTTGTTATTACAGTAATTTGGGCTGAAAAGTGCTATTTGTGTCATTTAATCAAATCACAAGAGTTTTTCGGGGTAAGTATTGTTCGATCTGAGGTGCTAAAAAGCACCCAACCGAGGTAAACCATTCATCCACCTCCAGAACCTAGATGTGATTCATCTTGCAGTGAAATGTCAAATCAGACCTGTCTCTCATTTTAACACACTCTCGTTTGCTGTTTTGAGTAATGGAGTGTTTTTGGCACAATCTTTTCACTTCACTAATGGCTGCAGCCAAATTATCCAAACCCACCTATGAGCAGCACATTATGCTGATGATTTGGCTGAGAGTGCGCTCTCTGTAGACATCTTTCCGGTCCTTCTTTTCATCGACTTCTTTCATTACAAAAGCTTTGCTGACAGATTCTTAGTTAACGGGGGTAAAAAAAAAAGTTGATACTCCCCACTCTTCCCGATCCCACCGTATTTAAGTTTCACTATGTGAATCAACAAGGTGTCATCCATGGGGGTTTATTGTAACAAAGCAGAAAGATCTTCTGCCAACAAATCCCAGAGGACATCTCTGGCAGCTTTAGTTCCATTTAAATGTTGCTGAAAATGAGTTCAGAGCAGTAAAAGGACAAAAGCAAAGGCTTTGGACTTTATAATCAAATTCAACCAGCACAGCAGAACAGAGGACAAGAGCGTTATCTACCCAAGAGGTGCTCAGACATTGATGCAAGTCGTAATGTGCGTCTACACACATTATACATTCTAACATTCAAGTGCCTCTAAAGCCGAAGAACCACTGAGTTTGATTGCTTTTGCATAGACTGCTGCAGGAAAGAAAAAAAAAAAATCAAAATTCAAAACAGTCTGGAAGGAGATATTCAAGAATCCTAAATGTTTGGACAGACTTGAGTAAAAAAAGAAACACCAGATGCTGCAACAAAAGGCACAATGACAACAGTCTAACCCAGCTTTAAATTCTAGCTTTTTTTTTTTGTTATCCATGAGGGCCTTTCGATGCTGCATCTTTGTTGGCATTTGTTTGCATGTTCCAATCTGCGCCCAGAATATACAGGCCATCTGAAAAAGAAGCTCTGCTGACATCTTCAGTCTAGTTGACTCATTAGTGTACTCCTCTGCAGGTCCCCTCTTAAATCAGCCAGACAGCGGATCAGCAGAAGCTGCAAGAAGTTTGGCTGCTGACAGATTGAAAGTTGCATGGGAAACAACCATAACTACCATAAGAAGGTTATCAAAAGCAGAAGACAGATGAGGGACCTTCAATAATGTCTGGGTGGCAGCTGAGTATCCCCTTTCATGAGTGCATCACTGAAAACACTTTGACCAAGTCCCCAATATAAAATCTATTGTACAATAGTATCAAAGATAAAGTGGAGGTACTATACAGGTTAGTTTTAGGATTAAATAAATGACAGATAAGAAAATCAGCATTTGTTGGTTGTTGGTTTTTGTATTAGGTAAACCAAAACAGATTCTTGCTTTAATATTTTTTTACTGGGATTTCTTACAAACCTTTTTTTCATCCTTTGACTTGATATGCAAATCCAGCAGGTTCCAATATATGCTTGACAGGTAAAACTCTCTAGTCTATTTCAGTCATAGAAATTCATACTCAATTTCAATACCAGGACAAATAAGCCATTAAAATCATTGTTGGACTAAACGTCCTTGTGTTTAATCAGGAAATGTAGTTTAATTATATTTACATTAAATGCATAAATTCCACAGGAGGGAAAAGACGACCTGCTGCCTTCTAAATAGGCTCTTTATCTCCTTTAAAAGTTGATAACTGATTAAAACACAGACAGCACCTACCGTGCATTGTGCAGGCTGATATTCCTAGAAAAAGGAGGAAATTCATTAGATCCATGTTGAACCGTTTCCACGGAGCTCTGGGAGGATAAGGGAAATGATGATGATATGGAGGACTCGCTTGACTGGTTGAGCGTGGGTGGGGGAAAACCAGCTTTTAGGGAAAAACAACTCCGCCAAATTAACTGTTTTGACGAACATCCATGGTAAGATTTATCCACCTTTAAAGGTTTTCTTCACCTTTTAACATTTTTTTCCCTGAAAATGCTCGACAAGTTATTTGATCATTACTAGAGTAACTTATAAAAATCATTGATTAATCTCCGTAACAGCTGCATCAATTTATTTCCCATTTAATTCCCTATCTGTATTTTTTTAACACAGTAATTGATCTACTAAGCAAAATATTTAACTAAAGCCTAAAAACAAGGAAACTCTTTTTTTCTCCTAGTGTTTGTCGCATTGTTTAATGCTGAAGAAGCAGTTCAGATGCAACATGATGCATTCCCACTTTAATGAGCTAAAGAGACATCTGCTGGTCATTTGATGGTACTACAGTTTAATTCAGAAGTTGCAGCAGTCGTTTATGTCGTAGAAGAGTCTACAGGTCTGATCTTCAAGAGGGTTAAATGTTTTCCGACATGTATAAATATGCAGATACACAGTAGATCGCATTGTGTGGCAGCCAGGCAAATATATTCAGTATTATTTACACTACCATTATAGCTCTTGTTTTATATATTGGTCTAAACTGCAGAAAAGAGAAAACATACAAACTGGATAATTGAGATAAGCAAAAAACGCAAGAGAAGGGGAAAAGAAATGTAGGCAAATGTAGGCAATTAGACACAACTTAAGAAACCTACTCTCGCTCTAAATGACTAAATGACCTTTTTTAAGAGATTCAGTCAGGTTTTATCCCTCATCATGGCACTGATCAGCACTGCTGAAAGTCACTAATGGCCTCAATGTGAACTTGTGTCAGTACTTGTCCTGTTAAATCTCAGGGCGCCATTTGATACTGTCAATCACAGTGATGCTTAGAAACTACTCCATGCATTAGTTGCTTCACAGTTGGACTATTGTATTTCTTTAACATCAGGAAGTCCACAAACTCTAGTTAAAAACCTTCCGTCAATTCAAAATGGTGCAGCCAGAGTTCTGATGTAAATTGAAGAGAGATCATATTACTCGTATCTTAGCTTCCCTTCATAGCCTTCATGTTATATCCACATCAAAATCCTCCTCCTCAAGTATAAAACCCTAAATAACCAAGCTCCATCGTATATCAGAGTTTCTGATTGTTTATATTTCTTACACAGCATTTGGCTCTCGATCTGCGGGTTTACAAGTAGTCCCTAGAATTTCTAAAAGTAGAGTGGGAGGCTCCTCATGCTCCCCTCCTGTTTAACCAACCTTTTTGATTAAGTGTATATTAAGTGTGCATCACGTTATTCTTAGCTTTTTCTATAGACATGTTACTATAGGTGTAGGCTACTGGAGGCCATAGAGACCACTTGTCATGTTTGGACACTAGAAAGTTGTCCGAACGCAGAACACCATAGGAAACCAAGGTAAGGTAAATGAAGGATGGCAAGTTCAGGTGTCTTGGGAAAATAGGCACTTGGAGAAAAAAAAGGGAAAAAGTCTCTGATCGCGTTGGCGATCAGAGTTTAATCTTTGTCTTATCAGACCAGATAATTTTGTTTGTTGTGATCTGAGAGACCTTCAAGTGTCTTTAAGCAAACTCCACATAGTTTGTCATTACCTGTTATTAAGGAGTGGCTTTCATCTGACCTCTCTACCTTGCTGGATTGCTGCAAATATGGTTATCATTCTGGAAGGTTATCTTTTCTCTACAGAAAAAGAGCTCTAACAGAGTGACTATGGGTTTCTTGGTCACCTCCCTGACTTAGGATTTTCTCCCCTGAACATTAAGTTTTGACAGCTAGAAAGAGCATTTTAGACAAGGTACACATTTTCAGTCTTTTATTGTCCAATTTTAGTATACTTGTGTAAAATGTCTTCATCATTTTTGAAAAGTGATAAGTTGACTTGCTCTTTTACCTGAAGAAAAACAGATGTGATTAAATGACTTTTTATGTTAATGTTATATCTTTTTCTTCTTTTAATGTTTTTTTTTCTTTATCAAGGTAAAAAAATAAGCTGTTTGATCAAAATGGAGCCATTCTGCGTTTATCTTCACAACTGTAAATCAATCTTTTATTTGAGTTATTCATCTTGCAATTATGTAAAACTAATTGTAAACATGTGTTCATTGAAATTTAACCCTATGGGAAGCACTGACTTAAAGGCATCCAAGCATTAAAAGACACTTATTTCTCTCCATGTGTTTACATCAGCCTTATCTTTATACCTGATCTCTACATTCTATTACAGACCAACCTTTAGAAGATTAAAGTGCTGCATATTGCATCGCTGAATGTGACCCTGAAGTCAAACATTACTTTTCATCAACTTGTGACCAAGGCTGGATCACTGTACCGCACATCAAATGTCACAGGGATTTTACTCATCCAGGAAAAAGCCCAGTATAATTAAAAGTACACACAAGTCTGACTGCTGAAGAAGTTAAGTTTAACATTGTTCCCTCTTCTATTCAGAGGGACATATGTGACAAGAATTAACACCGACTGAGCATGTGTGATAATCTGCAGCTCTCTGACATCAATATTTCACAGCCTAAATCAATTGGAAGCTGATGTTGAAATGTAAATTTAATTCTTAGCTGAACTTTATTATTTATTCATGATCATTTATATCTCTTCATTAAACTCAGATTAACCCAGTGCCAGCATGTCAAAACCAAACCACTCACATAGGTAGTGTGACTACGATTTGTTGGAGTAAATGTATTAAATCATTTTGAAGCTCAAAAAGAGGCCGTGAACCAGGAATTCAAGTCATTTGTAGACAATATTTTTTGTAGTGAAGGGATAGTCTTTCTTTAGATATGTAGGGACTATGGAGAGATTTTTGGCATTTCAAGAAGTTGCTCAATTATAAGGACAGTAAGGGTGAGCTATGAGATTTTTTCCTCAAGGCTAACATTTTTCAAATCAGGATTCTGCTGCATAATGTATCACCGTGTTAGAGCCTGTTAACCCTGGAAGGGAAGGTCATTTTCAATAGTCTGTACCAAGGAGCTATTTCATAGGACTGTAGTGAGCGATGGTTTTATATTTCTATGCATTCCAAATTAAAAGCATCTAGGAGACAGAGGCTGCTTCCTGTCTCATGCAGACAGGTTCTAATTAGTCCTCACTAAACATGTTCTTATCTTTTTAAACAAAAAAAAAAACAACCAGGATCAATTCATGAAGATTTTCATTTGTGGTGCCATGGTAACTCCTTTGTAACCACAAATCATTCAACATGGTGATTTTCAGTATAATAAGCCCACAGAGTTTACATAAAAAAAACACTGATGAGATGTTAAGATGAAGGCTTGTTGCACGAAATGTAACCTGTGAGTAAATACCTGTGGATCAAAATGGAAGTTTTATTCTAAATAGAAACGACTTCTGTCCTTTTTGTTTATGATTTAATTAAAAGGAAAATATTTTCAGAAGTCTTGAACAAGACTGCAGGAATAAAAAAGAATTCAAGTGAAATCTCAAGTGAGGTATCAAGTTTAGTGTGGATATTGTTTGAGACAAAATTATTTAAAGGAGTCATTATTAACTATGCTGACAGCTAACAGTCTTTTACCACAGAGTTAAATTTTAATACTTGTTATCCAGCAAATAGCTAATTATCTGAAACTTAAATACACCATAATTCTGTTGGGATCCGGAGCCTGTCGCTCCATCTTTCCTCCAGCAGAGTGCGCCTCGAGTCTCCTGGGCTGGAGCCCTCA